>PVJL010015541.1:0-23890 GCA_004026885.1 Lyroderma lyra | reverse complement strand
GGGGGAGGGAGGGGGAGGGAGGGATGATGGATGATGATGGATGATGATGGATGGGGGGACAGATGGAGGCACAGGGGCCCTGAGAGATGTGACGGACGCTGGTGGATACTACAGCATTCTTCTGTAACACCAAGCACAGGGGACGGCGCACGCACGTGTTGACAGGGAGGCGCAGTCAGAGTGCTCACACGGTGGGTGGGCTTTGCGGCTGGCCCCCAGCCCCCAGTCCGCTGACAGTGTCCCAGCCTGACGCTGCCTGGCCTACGCCCACGCTCTCACATCGCGCTTTTCCTAGGGTTCTAGAACAAC
The DNA here is from genome assembly GCA_004026885.1 of Lyroderma lyra. Lineage (NCBI taxonomy): Eukaryota > Metazoa > Chordata > Mammalia > Chiroptera > Megadermatidae > Lyroderma > Lyroderma lyra. The sequence continues at coordinate 23,581 of PVJL010015541.1, read as the reverse complement.
CCACAGCTTCGCAAACAAACACGAAAAACGGAAGCCTGCTGGGAGTGGCGCAAGGGACAGAGTTCTGCTTTCGTCGTGGTTGTGGACTCAGCCACTCCTCTGTGACGCAGAAACGGGGGACACAGTGCTCCCCATGGGGCCTCCGTCTGTGGCCCGAAGGCCCGCGCTGCACCTGAGGGACCTTCTCCCCTCCTTACTGCCAGGAGGGCCCCCAAGTCAGACACCTCCCACTCTGTGCCCAGGGGCCCCCAGGGCTGCCCTGTCCCCTGAGTCTGGAGCCCCAGTGAGTCTGTCCCACCACCGGCCTCGCTCGCCCTCCCCACCCGCTCCCGCCTGGACTGGGCCGACCTGTCCCACTGCTGCTTTCCTAGGTCTTAAACCGTTTTCTCCTAAAGCTCCAATTCCAAATTTTTCTCCAAAAGAAAAACCACCAAAATCCTCGAAGCCACAGGCCAAGCGCCAGGTCGGCCCAGCTCACGGCCTGCTGCCTGGAGGGCTCTGGTCCCACTGCCCCTCCTCTTGTCCACTGGGGCGACCCACGCCCGGCTCAGACCCCACCACCCGTCTGCCTGGACCCCTCACCCCGCAGGAGGGACACAGGAATGTGAGTGAGCTCCCCGGGCACCACAGGCGCAGCCGGCAGCCTGGTGGGGAGCCCGGTGGGGCTGAGAGCGCCTGGGGCAGGGTCAGAGGGCGAGGTCCTGGGGGGACGCAGGTTCACGAGGCCCCCAAATGCCACATGGGGGTCTCCTGCATGGGGGCAGGGAGGAGGCAGGGCGAGGCCTTCAGCCCTGGGGGTGCCAGGCCAACCCCTCAGGAAGCAGGGTCCCACCTCAGCCCCTCATGGCTCCCCAGATACAGGGGCGGGGACCCAGACCCCTGGGACAGCGCTGACAGTGAAGGAGCTGGCAGGCCAGGAGCGAGCTGAGTGGCTGAGGACTCGGCTGGACGTGAGGGGTGAGCGTGTCCTCCGGGTCGGATGGCACCTTCAGTCACGGGGCCTTCAGGGGCTCACTGACCTCGTGGCAGCCCCACCTCATCTCCAGACGACCCTGGACCCCCCCCTGCCACCCCACCCCCCCACCCGCCAGCTTGGCCTCTGGAAGGCATCACACCCAGAATTCTGGAACTTTCCATTCTGACACACCCAAATTGGCCTCACGCCAGAACCTCACACCTGGGCTCCAGATGCTGAGTGAGCTCCCCTCCCCCATGACTGGGGCTCCAATGTGCCTCAGTGACCCTGACCTACAGGCTCCCCCACCCCACCCCTGGCTGCTGCTGGCCTGGCCCTGCCCCACCCCACACCCCTGCTCCAGCACCAACCAAGCCGGGGCACCCCTCCCCCCAGTTACCCTGCGGGCAGAGCTGGGGTCTGCTCGCCCAGCCCAGTGTCCTGCCGGGTGCCCACCAGGTGACACAGGGGCCCCCTCTGTGATTGCTGGGCATCTGGGGGCCACAGGAGCTGGGCCCCCCTCACAAGTCCATAGCGCCCCCACACCCCGTGTCTCCCACGACCCGCCCCCACAGATTCCAGTGCTCCTGCTCCAGGGCGCCTGGCTCCCATGTGGTGCCCCTGCCCACCGCCCAAACAGCAGCTTCCTACCGGGTCTCCGGGCACGCCGACGGGGCCTTCTCGTCCCTGGTCCCCCGGGGGTCCGGCTTCACCCTGGGGGGAACGGGTGGTTGAGCTAGGGGAGCCGCGACACACAGGGCGTCGGGCGCGTCCCACGTTTTCAGCACAATGTGGCCACGTGTCCGGCTTGTGTGGCTTTGGGAGCCCCAGCCCTGAGGCCAGCAGCTCCCCGAGGCCCCAGGCAGCTCCCCACACCGCGTCTTCTCCAGGCGGGGCTCAGCAGTGGGGCCCCGGGAGCTGGGGACCCCCGGCCGCCGGGAGCAGGAGGTGAGTCCCGGAGCCGGGCCTGGCCTCCGGGCCGGCCTGGTCAGTGCCACCTGCGCCTGCTCGATGCCCCTCCCCAGCTCGGGCAGCCCGGCAGAGGCCCCGCCCACACCTGCGGCTGGGAGATGAGTCCTCTCCCCCAACCCCGGAGCGCGGGGGTGGAGCCGGTCCCCCCCAAAACCACGCCCGGGCTGGGCCAAGGGGACTCCCCACTGAGCCGCGGGCCAGGAGGCTCCGCCGTGCCCCCCGGGAGCATATGGGGGGCAGCTGTCACCGGGAGACCCGGAGGGGCCCAGGCCCAGCCGCAGGGGCTGCTGGGGGTCGGGGGTGCGCGCTGCAGAGCCGGGCGTGCGGGCGGGGTCGGGCCGAGGGCCCCCGGAAAGCCCCGCCGCTAAGGATGACGGGCGCGCAGCCTGACGCTCGACCGGGGCGGAAGCAGGCAGGGCGGCTGGAGCGTGGCAGCCCCACCGGAAGTGCGTCCGCAGGGGCGGGACCTCGCAGAGCCGTGTGCGCAGGGGTGACCTCTGAGCGGTCGTTCTGGTCCTCGGTGACGTGACAGTAACGGTGGCAGGGGCGAGGCCCGTGCTCGGCCCTGCTGGCCTCGCCCAGGCCCCGCTCCCTGCGTCCCTTCAGCCCAGGGGCCCAGCACAGGGGTCTCGGGCGCTCTCGGGGGACATGGAGGGTGAGGGTGGGGTCACCTCAAATCTAGGGGCCACAGAGACTCTGTGGCATGTGTCCTGTGATGCTGCCAGCTGGCCTCCCCGTGTCCCCCACCCAGGCCTGCCCCAGCTTGACCAGTGGTGACTCACCGGGTCTCCTCTCGGGCCCCGCACGCCCGGGGTCCCCCGAGGTCCTCTCTCCCCGGGGCCGCCCTGTGTGCAGAGAAGACGGTGAGGAGCGGCAGCCCCTGGCACGGGCACGGGAGCAGCACACGCCCCCGGGAGGACCCCGGCGGGCTCACTGGCCACGGGGCCACTAAAGCGGGGGCCGGAGCGCCCCCACACTCACCCTCTCGCCGGGGGCGCCGTCGGGTCCAGCGTTGCCCTGGGTGCAGAGGGACAGTCGGAAGCGTTAGTTTGGGGTGGGAGCTTGGCCTGTGTCTCAGGGACGGGAGGGGGCCAGGTGGGTGCTCACCTCGTCGCCGGCCTCACCCTTCTCTCCCGGGGGCCCGGGCTCTCCTGGATCTCCCTGGGGACACAAGAGAACACGCGTCCATCTCCGGCCGCGCAGCCGCTCCCAGGCCCCAGCCCCACCCCCGCTGGGGGTGCAGGTGCACGCTCACCTCGTCTCCGGGGGGGCCCGTGCTCCCCGGCCTCCCTGGCTCCCCGTCGGCTCCAGGCTCCCCCTGGACAGATGAGAAGGGTCAGCCACGCCCGGCCCGTCCTGGGGGCCCAGGGACCTCGAGGCCCCCCGCACCGCTATGTGCCTCCTGCCCATGAGCGGGGCCGTGTGGGCAGGCTGGGCTCGGGCCCGCACACGGGGAAGCGCACTGCAGGAACCCCGCGGCTGGAACCTGGGGTGCAGAGCCCTCCCCCCACCTTTCCCAGAACGACCTGCTGCGAAGAGGAACCCCAGCAAGCCCACCCCCTGCCCCGGGACCACCCGCACATCCATGTGCCCTGCTTTTCCGCCCACTGGCCGCCTGGGCCTCCCGGCTCGCTCCTGAGTTTTCATTCTCGCGCCGTGGGCCCCCCTGCGGCTGCCGAGGCGGGCTGCAGCGAGCACCCACCTTGGGCAGATGCGCCCATTGGGGTCCCCCGCTGGCTGCACCCCGGCCCACGGCGGCAGCGCCCAGACCTTTGCGCAGCCCGGGCCTGGCCCTCAGGCCGCCCAGCGAACCTGCCCCCAGAGGCGCGTCACTGACCTTGGCTCCCTTCAGTCCAAAGGCACCCGCGTCGCCCTTGGGCCCGGGCGGTCCTTGGACGCCCTGGGGAAAAGCCGGCCGAGAGGTCAGTCCATGGGCGTGCCAGAGCCGCCCGCAGGCTGAGAGAGGGGTCGGCGCCCCCGTGCGCCCCCAAGAACCCACGGTCCCCCAGTGCCAGCAAGGCAGAGACTTACGTCGAATCCGGGCGAGCCCTTGCAGCCCGGCAGGCCGGGGTACCCCGTCTCCCCCTGGAGACACAAAGGCGGTTTGTGGTCAGGCCTCTCCCTGCGGCTAATCCAGCCCCACACCCCCGGACAGCTCCGCCCCCAGGACAGTCCCCCCCAGAAGACCCCGACCTTGGCCAGCCAGCGACCTCCAAGCCGCCCTGGAGCGCCCACAGGGGGCCCATCTGCCCACGCCCGTGGAGGACTGGCTTGGCCCACCGTCCCCTCCCTGAGCCGTGGGCCCCAGCCCCCCCGGGAGCGCGGGGTGGGGGTTACCTTCATGCCGTCCACGCCGTCGATGCCACGCCTGCCCTTCTCGCCCTGCGGGGGGCAAAGGCCAGAGGGTCACAGGAAGGTCTGATGGCACCTGCCCGTGGGACACACGCATCCCCACCGACACACTCACCTTGTAGCCCTTGGGTCCCCTGGAGCCCTGCGGAGACAGGAGGGAGGGTGAGGGGGGACCCCGTCACAGGCAGAGTCCTCCCAGGCCCCGTGGGACAGGCTGCCAGCCAGCCCCCCTGCCCGCTTGCGGGGGCCCAGCCATGCGGGGGCCAGGCGGCGCCGTCCCTGTCCAGCGGGGCAGTTCCTGGAGCTGCACTCACCTTCTCCCCTCGGGTCCCCTTTTCTCCCTGCGCACAAACAGGAGGAAGGGGGTGTTACTGGTGTCCCTGGCCCCAGCTGTGATGCCCTGGGGCTCAGCCCCCGGAGGGACCGCTGTGGGGGAGGGACAGACGCACCTTCATCCCCTGGTAGCCGACGGGTCCCAGATCTCCCTGCCGGCCCTGGAACACAGAGGGGGGCGCGTTAGACACCCGCCGTGCATGGGGGTGCCCCACCGCCCGCTCACCACCCGCCGGCTCAGGCCTGGTCAGCTAGGGGCAGCCTGTGCGAGGGCCCCACCCCCACTCCTTGGGGGCTCTGAGGTCGCGGGGCCCCAGACGAGCTGGGGTGGCTCACAGGGACCCTGGGCAGGCTGAGGCAGACAGACGGCCTGGGGCTTGCTGGCCACCCCGCACGGGCCGCACAGAGAGCAGGCCGGGCCGTGGGGGCGCCTGTGCGGTGTGGGGGCCCCGCCGGGGCGCCATCCGAGGACCGGGACCACGCCGCTCAGAACCCGGCCATCCTTCCAGCAGTTTCCTTGGCCTGGTCCCCACCCTCAGGGCTGGGTGTCAGCACTCACTGGGTCTCCGGCTTCTCCTTTCTCTCCTGGGAGACCGGGCTTCCCTCGCTCTCCCTGGGACACAGAGCAGGTCAAGGTTAGGGGACAGTGTCCTGTGAGCTCCTCGGAAGCTGGTGAGAGCGCCCCCAGCGCTCACGTGCTTTTCAGGCACCTTCCGCAGGGCAGCCCATCCTGGTGTCCGCAAGGTCAAGTCCACACGCCCCCTCCCTCACAGCCCATGGCTGGGGCTGCCCTGCCTGCCGGCCAGCCGACTGCAGCCCCAAATCTTTCTTCCCCACCCCCCTGCACCCCATTCCCACAGCTGCATGCACGGACCCCGCTCAGGGAGGGGCCACTCAGCTCCCGTGGTCAGTGTCACGTGGCTTCTTGGCTACTGGAGAGGACGTTTTGTAAGAGAAGCCTGGACGTTCCTGAGCTATGTCCCAAGTTCTAAATAAGGGCAGCGAGCCTTGATTTTCAAAATCTCCCTGCTCCAGCCACCCTGCGTGGGTCCCAGGTGCACACACGTCCCCTGGCCCCTGGGAAGGCACTTAGCTCTGGGGAACCCACGGGGCAGGGACCAGGGTGCTGTCGAACCAGCCCCCACCCCGAATGCCAGCCCCCGGCCACCCCACTGGCCTTGAAGTCACGGTGCCTGGACTCTCCCCCCAAATGGGGGGCCACCTGCTCATCGGGGTGGCTTCGCGGTCCCCACACGCAGCCCAGCAGTGGGTGCACGGTGGGAGATCAGGACGGCCACCTCGTCCCTAACACCTGCAACGCCAGGGGTACAGCCACTCACCTCGTACCCGGGGTCGCCCCGTGGTCCGGGAGGTCCTCTGGCGGGCTGCAAGGAAGACACCACAGTCAGGCCAGGACAGCGTGCAGAGTAGCCCCGGGGGCGGCTGGGGGCCCCCACTCACCTGGCACTCGAAGGAGCAGCACTGCCGGCGAAGGGACAGAGTGACACGTCAGAAAGCCAGGGCTCGGCCACCGCGCTCCGCGCGCCCACAGGTGCTCGGAGGGCTTGGCTCAGGCGCCCCGTGGCAGGAAGGGGCCGGTAGTGACGCTGTGGGAGGGGAGGGGGCCGGGGGCCGGGGGGGGCACCTTACCACTTGCTCCACGTTGTTTTTCTAAAAACGAAACGGAGACGTCGCGTGAGCCCGTGTGCACAGCCGTCCCGGTGGGGGCGGGGCCGGGGCCGGGGCCACTCACGATCATGTCCGTGATGGTGTCGATGGTCTGGCTGATGACCTGCTCCGCGTCGGGCCGCTGGCCCCAGTCGGCGGCCGTGAAGTTGCGCCGGTACGTGTGGTCCGTGGCGATGATGCTCAGACGTGGCTCCTGGGGTGGACATGGCGGGGACAAGGGTGACGTCCGTGACACCAGGGAGCCCGAGGGCCTCTGTGTCGCTGCCCCTCCTGTGCCCGGTCCTGAGCTCAGGGCCCGCCCCTGAGCCCACGGTCTGTGTCCCCAGGTCCCTCCCACCTCGGGCCGGGCCGGGCTCCCACCAGGTGGTCAGGCGTGATGGCCACGGAGAAGACTTTGACGCCCAGGTGCCTGGCCTCGTTGACCGCATCCTCCAGGCCCCCGCACGGCTCCTTGTAGCCCTCCAGGGGGTGCCCGTCTGTCACCACGATCAGATACTTGTTCTCCTTCAGGTGGGAGCCCCTGCGAGGCGGTGGGCAGCGGTGAGACCCCGCCTGGCTCCCTCAGGCCATCACTGACCCTGGGGAGCCATCGGGCTGAGACCCGGAGACGGGAGGTGTCGGGGGTGACCAGACACCCGGAGGGGGACCCAGACCCGAGCGCTGCCCGGCAGCGTTTCCCACACCGGACAGTGCTCCTCTCTGTTGGCCCTACTATAAACTGGGGTCATAAAGAAGGACATTAAACAGAAAACAGTTTGGTGGGGTCACATTCCTCTAAAAGACTATTTTGGAAGATGCACATGTAGCCAAGGGACAGGCACGGGTCCTCACCCCCTGAGGCATCCTGACGTGGGCCGTGGCCGGCCAAGCCACAGCCAGGGACCAGCCGTCCTGTGGGATGGGCATGGTGGCAGCTGACCACTGGCCGTTCCCAAGACTGCACGTAACGTACAGGCAGGGACATCAATGCTGTCACAGGGACCCCTTGCTGTGTTGCCCTCTGTCCCTCTCTCTGCGTCTCTGTCTCTGTCTCTATCTCTCTCTGTCTCTATCTATCTCTCTGTCTCTGTCACTGCGTCTCTGTCTCTCTCTGTCTCTGTCTCTCTGTCTCTGTCTCTATCTCTCTGTCTCTGTCTCTGCGTCTCTCTCTGTCTCTCTGTCTCTGTCTCTCTGTCTCTATCTCTCTGTCTCTGTCTCTATCTATCTCTCTGTCTCTGTCTCTGCGTCTCTGTCTCTATCTCTGTCTCTCTCTGTCTCTGTCTCTATCTCTGTCTCTCTGTCTCTGTCTCTGACTGCAGGCATCATCTCCACTTTGGAGGCAGTGATGGGGGCATTTCAGATCCCTTCTGCTTTCACTGGTGGAGGAGACAGTGAACAGCTCCAAGGAGAGATCCTTGGAGGCCACAAGGGCCCGCCGGGCAGTGGTCACTGGGACTGGCTCTGGGGACTCTTGGGTCCCTGTGCCTGTTGTGCCGTGGGCAGCCCCCAGGTCTGGTGAGGTCAGGAAGGTGCAGTGTCACCAGGGACTCGGGGCCTGCGTGGTCCCCAGGAGCCGAGCACTCGCAGGGGCTGGGGGGGCGCTCACCCCACCAGCAGCTCCTCCAGCCCCTTCTTGATGGCACAGTCCGTGTAGGTGCCCTTGCCGAAGTACTTGACCGCGTCCACGCTGTCCTGGAGCGCCTTGCGGCCGCCAGGCATGCGCATGAGCCCGCTGATGACCTCCACCTCGTCGCTGTAGTGCAGCGCGCCCGCGTTCCACACCAGGTTGCGGTCACAGCGGTAGTACCTGCGGGAGCGGCGGGTCAGCAGGCACCACCGGGCCCCAGCCTGCGGGGCAGCCCTCCCGCTCCGCGGGCACCGCCCCTCCAGTGCGACGCCGCCTTTCACGGGACAAGGGAGGAGCCACCAGCCACAGCCCGGGCTTCCTGTGCCGACCTGAGACGCAGGGTCCCTGGCCTGGGGACCGCGGGCGGGCGGGCAGACGTGGTCAGGAGGGCTTGGCTCCAGCCAGTGACCACCTCGTCCCCTGACCTCTATTAAAGCAGGCGGGGCAACCGGGAGGAAGGGTGGCAGACCCTGCGTGAACTGCAGTGGGCGGGGCTGTGGGCGGGGCAGGCCCTGCCTGGATGGCAGTGGGCGGGGCCACGGGCGGGGCAGGCCCTGCCTGGACAGCGGTGGGCGGGGCAGGCCCGTGTAGCTAGCAGTGAGCGGGGCGATGCGGGCAGACCGGGCCATGGGGTGGGCTGATGTGGGGAGCGGGACCGGGAAAGGCCAGTTCTAAGTGGGACACAGGGGAGGGGTCCCCTTCGATCTGACTGGCTGCCTTCCTCTGCCCGGGGCACCTGAGCCCAAAGCTCTCGGGGTTGCTCTGCCGGGTCCTGGGGTGGCCTGCCTGGTACCCCATTCAGCTGACAGTGACCAAGGCCCCTGTGGTGATGCTAACAGTAGCAATCACACGAGGAGCCTGTCCTAGTCCACAGGTGGGGAAACTGAGGCCTGGGGAGGCTGAGTACGTGGCCAAAGGCGCATGGAGGGGATCCAGCCCTGGGACAGCCATGGGGACCTCCCCAGGCACCGTCTCCACAGCTCCCAGTGTTGCGGGACCCCTTTGGGGGGAGGAGGCTGAGGGTCCTGGTCAGCGGGTCAGTGGGTCAGCAGGCATAGGTGGGACTAGAAGTGGGGCCCTGCACAGGTGAGGGGTCCATTGGGTTCTGACCTGTGCCCCTCCCCCCACGGTCTTGCCCTTCATCTACGAGCTGTCCTGTCCTCGGCCACACCCACTGCTGGGGGCTCTGTCCACACCCCCCCCAATGCACCCACTGGCCGCTGCACCTCAAACACTTTCCTGGCCCAGCGGAAACGCTGTGCACGAGGGGCAGGAACTCGAGTGGCCAGCACCTCCCCTCTGAGAGGACTGCAGCCACTCAGGGGCGAGGTCACAGGGCCCCCACCTGTCCTTCAGGTTGTCAATGAAGCGCTTCGTGAAGGACTTGACCTTGTCCACCAGGGCCCCGTAGGGCTTGAGCCGCAAGGCCACGCTCTCGGAGGTGTCCAGCACAAAGAAGAGGTCCACGGGGCAGTCTAGGTGGAGGACGAGAGAAGACCAGCTGCGCCACCTGTGCCCTCAGCCCCCCAGCCACCCCCCAGGCAGGTGAGTGAGGGCCCAGCCACCGTGTGGCCCTCATCAAGAGAAGGGACACGAGTGACAGGGTGTGGTGGCCACGAGAGCCCCGTGTCCATCCTGAGAATTCTAATAGCCTCCCGGGAGGCAGGGGGCCCTGCCCTGGTCTGCACAACTGAGACCGCTTTCTCAGTAGTTTCCAAGTTGAGCTGAAAACGCGGGGGTGCGTGGGGGCAGGAACCCATGTTTTCCCGACTGCGGCCATGCGAGCAGATGGAAGGAACTGGGTGCAGCGGGACCGCCCTGGCCCGCTGAGGCCGGCCCCCTGAGACCCCACCAGGGCCCCCGCCCGACTCATCCTGGCTGCCGAAGCCCCAGGGCCTTGCTGGGGAGCACCCCCTGGGGAACTGAACAGCAAGCACCCCCACGAGGCCCCCTACCTACGGCTCTCACGTCGAGGGACGGGTCCAGGTCCCACTGGGGTGTCACACGGGGTGCGTCTGGTCTCCAGCCATCTCCCCGGCAGCAAAAAGCAGGCGGAGATGCAGGCGGCCTGTCCACTCACCTTGGAAGGCGATGGCCCTCTCGGCCACCATGGGGTCCTGCGCGGCGGTCCAGCAGCCCTGCAGCAGCAGGGGCAGCAGAGCGTGGGCCAGCCTCATGTCACCAGCCTGCGTGTCACCATCAAGCAAGGACGGGGTCAGGGTGGACGACGACCAGGGAGAGAGAGAGAGACAGAGGGAGAGACAGAGGGAGAGGGAGAGGGAGAGGGAGAGGGAGAGGTCTGCTCTGCTCCGCCTGCTGGAGGGACAGGGGAGGAGGGGCGGAGCGTGCGGGGCGGAGGCGGGCGAGGGAGGGGCCGGTGGCCTGAGGCCGGGGTCTCCTCCCGCCCGCATGAGTCACTGACGGCGTCTGGCGTCTGGAGCAGCCTGGAGCCCGGGACACTTCTGGCTAACGGGCTTATTTCCCCGCCGTGGGGGCCGGTTCTCTGCCCAGCAGAACGCAAGTGCAGTTGAGTGAAAAGGTGTCTGCAGAGCACGTCCACAGGCACGGCCCGGCCCGGCCGCTTTGGGCCGGTTCCAGCCGCATCCCCACGTGCAGTCCGGCTGCGTGCCCACGGGTCCTCACACTCACCGGTCCCCACCGGCAACGCGCTGCTGGGGTCAGTGTTTAAATCCACTGCTCTGTCGGGTTCCGACTTACCTTTCGCGTATGGATTTCTTCACAGCTCAGTCAAATACGTTTTTGGAAAAGACTTCCTGGTGTTGCGTCGGGAAGACAAAGTCAACAAATACAGGCACGTACGCGCCAACAAGCCGTGTGACCGTCGGGGTGCTTCCGAGACGTTGCAGGGATCGTACCTCTCAGCGACGACTCGGGGAGTTGTTTCCCCACTTCCTCCGAGGGATGTTCTGGCGTGACTGTACGGTCATTTCACCCGCGCCCGAGTCCATCCAGGGTGTGCTCGGGGTCTGGTGCTAGGGCGTCCACTTCAGACAAACGGGGTTCAGGCCCAGGTGCGAGGCTGCTCCCCATTCACGTGGGCTCCGCAGGTCGGCAGAGATGCTCCTGCAGGTTTGGGAGAGACAACGGGAACACGCGGGGTGAGGCCCCGCGACACAGAGGCCCCCGCCAGGCGTGCGCGGGCCCCTGAGGTGGCAGGTGCGTGTGGAGCCGAGCCTCGGGCTGCGGGGAGGTCCCAGGGACAGGCGCCGACTCACACGCCCCCCCGTGAACACACACAGGGACAGGTGCAGCCTGGAGGCCGAGCTTGCAGGACGGGAGCGAGTCTCGGACGGCGTACCCAGGCCGAGAGCCAGACTGTCAGGAGGTGGGCGCCCACCCTTTGTCGGGCAGCGCTGAGCGTCTTGGGCCCACGTAGGCCCCCATTCAGGGGGTACCAGCCCCAGACGGGCCCGGTGGGGCCTTTGGACTCGCAGGAGCTCAGCAGTGATGTCTTCGGAAAACTGTATTTTTCCTCTTACAGAAAAGCTGCGTGCTCACCACATCTCGGAAACACCGTGTCTCACTACCCAGAGGCCACCAGGGCTAACACTTACGTGTCTCCCACCGTCTTTCTGCTGAATCACTTCTGCCGACGTGTGGGCACCTGTTCATACACCTTCGTCTGTGGTCTTTTCTGACGACGAAAGGGTGGCACACGCACTAAAGAAAATGTGAAACACAAACACACACCACCCCGAGCCCCTGCCCCCTTCTAGGTGTGCACTGGGCCGCCCCCTTCCTCTGTGCTGGTGGGTGGGGCTCTCTTTGACTCCTCCCCCTACAGGTCTGACTCTCCTGGGGGTGCAGCAGGGTCCTCCTGCAGGCTGGGTGGCCTCTGGAGTGTGGATACTGCCCCACCCCCTCCGCAGTCCTGGCCAGTCAAGGGTCAATGTTCGTGCAGAACACGTGCCCCGCCCCTCCTGGGGGCCTGGAGGCTGTGAGGCCGTCTGCGTGAAGGCAGCTGCTGAGGGCCGGCCTCAGGGACCCCGTTGGCAGGAGGGGTTCCTTGGGGCAAGAGGTAGGGCCACTGCAGGATTGAAGTGACCTCCGGAGCAGCTGGTGGCACACGGGCAGGTGACACTGCAGGGCCTGGCCAGGCACATGAGCTCAGGGCCTGGATGTAGAAGGAGGAGTTGGGCTGGGGGTGTCCAGGAGGCCTGGGGGGCAGAGCTGTCCCCGAGGACCTGCAGGAAGGGTGGGGCCTTGTCTCCCTGTGCAGGGTGGCTGATTCAGGGGAACACTGAGGTGTCACAGGCATGGGGGTGACAGGTGTCGACGGGACATGGGGCCCAGGGCAGGGCTTTTCTCCACGGCCTGCAGTGTGTGCCTGTGTATGTGTTGCACGGTGCGTGCACGTGTATGTGTGTGCATGCATGTGTGCATGTGGGTTGTGCATGCGTGAGGGTGTGTGTGTGCTTGCCTGTGTGCCCGATGGTCCCCGCGAGCAGATCCACACCCTGGATTCTGGGCCAGCTCCTCATTCACCCGCTAGCCTAAGGCCACCTCCAAGGTGCTGGCAGGCTGGGTGCTATGAGTGCTGGGACCCTGGGGTTCCCTGAGCCCTCCAGGAGCCCCAGTCAATAGACCCCCCCCTTTTCTACCTCTCCATCCCCTGTCCCTGTGAGTCTTGGTGACCAGAAAAGTCAGCACCGGAAAAGGGATGACCCGAGGGCTCTGCTGTTTGGGCTTTAAACCTGTGAAGTGGGTGGGGGCTGGGAGGGAAGGCATCCCAACGGAGTCCACCTGTGTCCCCAGGAAATGTGAGGAAAGGAGACTCTGGTGTGGCCCAGGGAGCGGGCTGGGATGTGGGGGTGGGGGGCCCCTCAGCCGGAGATCCGCCCGCTCCCCGCCCTGTCCCCTCTCCGCGGAGCAGCAGCGCCCCCTCTGACAGCAGGCCGCCCCGCCCAGCCCAGGGCAGGGCCTCCGAGAGTCCCCAGTCCCCTCCCCCCGCCGCGCCCCGCCCCCCCCCCCCCCCCGGAGTTTTGCTCTGAGGAGCTTCCGGCCCGCAGGGGAGGCGCCGTGGGTGGTCCGGACCCTGCTGGCTCCTCCAGTCCAGGCCACAGGGCTTGTCCACCCCTGCTGTTCCCCAGCCAGAGGGACTCTTCCAGGCGCCAAGGGTCACGCCTGGGCTTGGGGAGGGGCTGCCACCACCCCAGCCCGGGGTCTGGGCTCCACAGACACTGGGTCTCCTCCAGGAGGGACAGTAGGGCTGTGACCGCGGGCCTTTAAGGAAGTACGGGCCCAGCGAGCAGAGGGGCTCCCACCAGACCACTGCTCTGGTCTCCAGGACAGGGGGCCCCATGGGGGAAGCACCCCGTGAGTGACGCACCCCGTGAGTGACGCACCCCATGAGTGATGTGGTCGCGGAGGACGTGGACGGTCCCTGTGGGCCGCGGGGACACTGCTGGGCCTCACTTAGCACAAGCCCTCCCGTGATGAGTCCAGGGTGCTCACCTCCTGTCCTGGTCCCCCGGTCCGAGTGACCCCCTGGGACCCTGTGCCGGCTCGGCGACCGTGCAGCCAGGTCTCACGGCTGCAGTGACCGGCGCGGATGGCCCGTCTCCGGCTGGAGTGCGTCCCCGGCGGCCGTGGGCAGGGTCACCACCGGCCACCTGGGGAAACGAGGGAGGGGCCGTCGCATCCACAGCCGCGCAGTCATGCGTGACCGACCGCGGAGGCGGACCCCCGTCCCGGCCGAGCAGGCGCCTCCCGGGCCCCACGGGGCGGCTCCGACCTCCTCCGGCCTGCGCTCCCCGCGATAGAATTTTCCAGACGAAGAAGACGCACCGAGCCGGGGGCAGTGTCCGGACGTGGAGGGGACAGTGCTCTCAGCCCCTGGGTCAGCCCGGGCTGGGGACAGGCACCTGCCAGTGCCAGCCCTCCGGGGCCCCGAGCAATGAACCTCCGTTAGTGCCCCCACGGGGTCACGGCGCCTGCGGGACAAGCCTGACTGTTCTCTGGGGGGGACTTCAGACGCCGACGCCCCACGACTGTTTCACCAAGTTCCAGGGTGGGGGGTGTCTGCAGGGAGGGGCCCCCACATCTGTGGGTGGGCTGGGGGGCTGGGCCCCAGGGCTCCGTGGAGGACGGGTCGATGGGGACGCTGGGTACCCAGTGGCCCCTGTTGTGGGCCTGACTCAGAGGGCGTGAGGGACCCTTCGGGGACACCGGGGCAGGCTGCGCGGGGGCGGGGCCCCATGTCCTTGTGGGGCGGGGCGGGCTGCGCGGGGGCGGGGCCAGGGTCCTCGTGGGGGCGGGGCGGGCTGCGCGGGGGCGGGGCCCAGGGCCCTCGTGGGGGTGGGGCGGGCTGCGCGGGGGCGGGGCCCAGGCCCTCGCTGGGGCCCCCTGGCGCACGGCGATCCCCGCGGGGCCAGCAGGCGGTGGGTGGCTCCGCCGGCCCTGCGTCTGGACGGGTCGGGCTTTTGCAGCCAGCTCACTCCGGCCTCCGGTTCTGTGGAAAAAGCGGCGCATCTGGCAGGGACATTTCCTGGCCGGCTGCCGGCGCCTGCGGGGGAGGCTGGGCCGCTTTCCTGCAGCGCAGACGTCCTCGTCCTCGTGCTCGGGCCGGGGGGCCAGCGGGGGGCCCCGCGGGACCTGAGGGGGGGCTTCCCAGGCTGTCAGAGCACGGCCGCCCACCTCCCCGCCCTCCGCCGGGCCCGGAGCCACCCCGCGGCCCTGCAGCCAGCCCGGCATTCCTGCGAACAAGAGTCACTTCCTGTGCGGTGACCCCCGGGGGCTGGGGTCCTCAAGACGGTGGCGCTGCGTGTGGGTGGGGTCCCTCAGCCCTGCAGGCCTGCGGGGTGGGGCTCCCACTCTTACCCCGTAGGTGGTTGCATGGGGGGACCGCAGCCCCACCAGGCAGCCCCCCTCAGCCGAGGCCTTGGACCTTCAGGTTTCTCCAGGTCATGTCCCCCCATCACCTGGCCTAACCCCACACTGGTCCTCGGGGGCTGCATCCTCGGCCTGTCCCCACGAGTCACGCAGGCCCCAGTTCTGGGGAGGCCAGTCCACGGGGGAGGGAGGGGGCAGGCCAGGGGCCCCACAGACCAGAAGCCCCCTCCCTTCCCCCAGCCCAGGGTGGGGCTCCTCCAGAGGTTCAGACCCGGAAGAGACAGCCCCCATCCCCCAGTCCAGCAGCCCCCTCCCTCCCCTGACAGTCTCCATGGACACAGCATGTGCAGGGCACCCAGACCCTCTGTCCCCCTGCCCGGCCACACCACAGGCGGGGAAGCTACAGGCATACCCCAAGGCCCAGTACCCCAGTGGAGCAGGAACAGTCAGGCTGGGTCAGGTCCCAGCCTTGTCACTTGCTGGCTGTGTGACAGCATCTCCCAGCAGTGTCCTCAAATTGTCCAGAGAAACCCAGAAATGTGCTGAGGGTGTGGGCGCTGGTGGAGGGGACAGGGCGAACACCAGGTGTCCAGGCCGGTTCCCCATAAGGCCGACAGGGATGTGGACATCAGTCCAGACCTGAGCCCTACCTCCAGCATGTGGTGCCATATCCCCACAGTAGCTCCACAGCGATGGGGTGCCCTGGAGGCCGACATCTGGGGCACAGCTGGGGCCCACGTGGCCTCCTAGCCCAGTCAGACCTCAGAATGTGCAGTGAGAACGCTGGGGTCCCATGGAAGGTGGGGAACCACTGCCCCGCAGCCTGAAAAAGCATCTTAAAGCTCCCCAGTGGGTGCTGTGTGGGCCCCCCAGGGCGGGGAGTGGCAGGGGGACTGTGGCCACCCTGCTCTGGGCCATAGGTAGGGGCACGATCATGTGCCCAGCTGCTCACCTCCACGCTCCCCCAAAGCCTGAGCCCCCTTGGGGGTCAGCACGGGGCCAAGGATCTCTGTGGGGTCCTGGGCTGACATGTGTAGCCCCCCACACAGGGGCCCACGTACGTCAGGTTGGGACGCTCGTGTCAGAGCGAGGCAGGGCTGAGATGACCATGGGCTCCAGGTCGGGCAGCCGGTGGGAGTGAGGGAGCCCGGGACCTCCCCCAGGAGCACTGGGGCCAGCGGGAAGCAGCCCCCCCGCCCAGCGGCCCTGCAGGAAGAGGGGAGGGCTGGACAGCAGGGCTTCATGACTGTGGGGAGGTGCTTGGGGCAGCCCAGCTGTGGGACCCCTGCCCCAGGGTCAGGGCCAGCAAACCGGCCATCAGGCGTGGGGCCCTGCTCTGGGGGCACAGGCCAGGTGAGCAGTAGGGGTGAGGGGTCAGCCCAGCCTGCCCAGCTGCCTTCCCCCCAAATCTGAGAGACTTACAGACTGGAGGGCCTGGGGCGCCCTCTGCTGCCGGCCGGGGCACTCTGACTGGATAGTCCTGGTCCCGGGTGGACAGCCCTGGGAGCTCGTCCAGGTCTGGAGACACGAGGCAGGACGCGGCTTCCCTAGGAGATGGGGACTTGTGTGACCCTTGACGGCCTCAGTTCTGCCAGAGACGTGGTGTGACTGGCTCAGACATTGCCCCAAAGTCCATGGTTGCAGTCTCAGCCCGGGAATGGAGAATATGAGGGTCAGCCTCCAGCTGTGGTCAGCCCGGCCAGCCCTGCTCCCAGACTCCAGCTGCTATCTCAGGAGCTGCCACCCTGGGTCCTGAGCCCTGACCTGGCCAGGCCAGGTGTCCCTGGGCCGTAGGGACACTCTTGGCTGATATGCACCAGAGCCTTGCCCAGCACTCTGAGCCTATAGGCCTTTCGGGGACAGGTGGGCACCTGGACGTTAGAGGTCAGCTCTCCATCAGCTCCAGGACCAGGGTCATGGCTGGGGCTGGGGTGGGGGCTCCTGTGGGCTCTCTGTGCTCAGCTATTTATATCCATCGAGCCCACCATCCATCTGTCCATCATCTCTATGCGTCTAAGCCGATCTATTATCTGTTATCGACCTGCCTGTCTACCTGCATCTGTCAGTCATCCATTGGGCTACGCTAACCTGCTCATCTCTATAACCGACTCCCCTCTCTGACCGTGGGAACTCCTTAGCCGCCACTAGTTGTCTATTTGGCCAGTCCTAGGACACGCACACACACACAGTAGCTACTCCAGACCTCTGTGAAATAGCACACTTGCAAACTAGGGTGTCATACCTGCTTACATTTTGGGGTCTTTTCCTAGGTTAGCTCTCGCCCCTCCTGTCAGTGTGCACAGACGAGTAGGGGTGTCTTCCCCTTGGCTCCCCCTTCTTTTAGATGGTGTCCGAGCATGTGAAGCGCTAACACAGCTCTGAGATGCAGGACTCCAGGAAGACTGTCCCCTCAGGACTGGTGCCTGCCCCTCCACTCTGTCCCCACCCCAGTGGTCCTGTAGGACCAGTCAGACCCCAAACAGATACACACATGCTTTCCCATTTCTCGTCTTTCTTGCCCCCAAAATGGCGTACTGTGACCTCTGTCCTTTGCTTTTGCTCAACAGCATACCCTGAAACCACTCTGCTGCAGTCGGCCTGGTCTATGCTAACAGATCCCTGCGGACAGACGTTCATTTCCACCACTCTGGGGGCTGGGTGTCCCTGGTCCACATGAGGCTGACCTGGCCCTGGTCCCCATGTGGCGGAGACAGGGAACCCTCCCACGGCTCCTCCCTTACGGTCACTGATCCCATTCACGAGGGCCACACCCCCATCCCCTAGTCATCTTCCAAAGCCCCACCTCCCAACACCACCACAGTGGGAACTTGGGGTCACAGACATTTGTCCCATCACATTGATCGTTCTATGTAAGTCCATAGAGTCCCTCCCACCCAAAGTCCGAAAGGCAGTGACCCGGGGCCAGCTGGTCATGCAGCCCCTGCAAGCGCATGTAAACATCCCCCAAGCCGTGTTTCCTGTCCCCCTGCCCTGAATCCAAACTGCTCCCCACATCACACGTGTCAGGAGGTGGCCAGGCCCCCGACGTGGGGTGGGTGCATAGCTGCTTTACTTCTGTACTTTTGTGCATGCTGTAACTGAACATGTTACAGTCTCAGGAACGCTTAGCTTCCGTTACTGCTGTACGGGACACGTCTCTTAGGTAAACGAGAAGGAAGCAAATGCATGTCTGTTGACTTTTTATTTTAACACGACTATTATTTTTCATTCTCTTTGTTTCCTCCTGTGGATTGAGGTATCGTCTGGTGTCATTTTCAATAGAGCTTTATTCTCATGCCCTCCCCTTGTGCCCTTAGTGTCAAATGTCATACATGAATGTGTACCATAAGCCCAATGATACAATTTCATAGGTGTCTTGTGCAATTGCTTTTTAAGTTAGTTAAGAGAAGAAAAGAGAAGGTAAATACAGAGGGTGCCAAAAAAAAAAAAAAAGAAAAGAAAAGAAAAGAAAAAAACAACAACAATGTATACACATTTTAAGAAAGGAAAAAACAGTATTAAAATTGTGATACTCGATATATACCAATAACAAAAGACAAATACAAGTCACATTTGACTTCTGCAATTATAAGAGGTGCTCGCAGTGATTGTCAGTATTTATGTCATACATGCACAGCATCTCTTAAAGTGTGTGAGCATTTTTTGGCAGCCCTGGTGTCCTGTCGTTACAATTAATTACTTTTACTGCCACTCTTGGTTGCGTGTGTGTGTGAGAGAGAGAATCTGAGTTACTGTTTGGGGGTCCTGTGCTTTTAGCTCGAAGAACTTCCTTTAGTTTTTCTACTAGCAACACACTTCCTGTGTTTGTTTCCCTGCAAACATCCTTCTTTCATTCTAACTTCTGATGATAGTTTTGCTGGATATAAGATTCTTAGTTGACAGTTTTTTTACTTTCAGTACGTGGAACACGCACGTGCCTCCCGCACTGTCCCAAGGACAAGTCAGCTGTCCCTACCGTTGGGCTCCCTCGGTGGTGAGGAGTCGCTTTTCTCTCGCTGCCTTCAAACTTCTCATTACGCTTGGACTTCAGTCATTTGACTTTAATGCATTCAGAGGTGGATCTTTCTGTGTTTATCCTATTAAGAATGTTGAGCTTCTTGGATATGCAGATCATTGTTTTTCATCATTTGGGAAAATTTCATCCCTTATTTCTTTGGGTTTTTCCTACTCTTATCTGGTACCTCCATTGTGCACATGTTGGAGTGTTTAATGGTGTACCCCATTTTCCCGAGGCCCTGCTCACCACGTCCCCGTTTCCCCGAGGCCCTGTTCGCCGCGTCTCCCATTTCCCTGAGGCCCTGCTCACGGCGTCCCCCACTTCCCCGAGGCCCTGCTCATGCCCCACCCCATTTTCTTTCACTTCTTCAGGTTAAATCATCTCTATTGACCTACCTTCGGTTTCATTCATTTTCTCCTTCTGACAGTTGAAAGACACTTCTGAGTCCTTCTAGTGAATTTTCAATTTCAGTTATTATACTTCTCAACTCCAAAGTTTCCCTTTGGTTGTTTGTTTTTTTTTTTGGTTTGTTTGTTTGTTTTTGTTTGTTTGTTTGTTTGTTTTTTTTACCATTTCTACCTCCTTACTTATATTCTGTTTGACAAGTCGGTGCCACCACATCTTCTTCTACTTCTTTAAATGTGGTTTCCTCTAGCTCTGCTCCCCGTCCCCCTCTGCCAGATCCTACTGCGTTTCCAGAAGTTTTGTGGAATGCATGCTTCTGAATTGTCAGCTGGGCCCTTTGGGCAGTGTGTAGACTTTAGATGTTGCTAATTCTGACGAATGTACAGGGTATTTCTCTGGGGGAGAAGTGAGGCTGAGCTCTCACACTGCCACGTCAGCAGTCCCCCAGATCACGTACTTACAAAACAAAACAAAACAACAAAGAATGCATTGTGTCTGGGTGAGGGTAATAAATGCCCAGTTTCTCGCCTTTCTGCTTATCTCTATTTTATGACATTCCAAATGAACATGCACCGCTCCGCCAGCAAAGAATAATAAAATCTCCCTCAAGTGTCAGGACATGTGGTCCTAAAGCAGCCAGCACTGTCCCTGCCTTCCTGGGCACCGTCCCCCTTCCTGGGCACCATCCCCCCTTTCTGGGCACTGTCCCCCTTCCTGGGCACCATGTCCCCCTTCCTGGGCACCGTCCTCCCTTCCTGGGCACTGTCCCCCTTCCCCTGCATGCACCTCCATGTGACTGCTCTCTCTTCCTGCTGTCACAGGTTCCCACGCCTGAAACCCTTCCTACTCCGGTCCTGCTTATTTTGGGAATGGTGACATTTCCTCGTCTTTTTTCACCCGCCGAGCTCCTGTGTCTCCCGGGGACGGTCTCTGTGGCAGCAGGTGGGTCTCTTGGACGCCCCCTTCCCCCGGTGGGCCCGACGTCAGACGACACAACTCTGTGGCCCAGGTGTGTTTTCAGCTCTGCGGTTGGTGCTGGGACACCAGGTCCCCCAGCCTTCCGGGGCTCCACCGAGGGGCCCACAGCGCAGCCCCCTCCTGCTGGGCCACGGGGGTCAGGGTTCCGGGCCGTGGGGGTCAGGGCTGCAGGGCTGCGGGGGCCAGGGCTCCGGGCCGTGGGGGTCAGGGCTGCAGGGCTGCAGGGGCCAGGGCTCCGGGCCGTGGGGGTCAGGGCTGCAGGGCTGGGGAGGTCTGTCTCTCTGATGTGTGTGGACGGGCCTCACGGGCACCGTGTGGCCTCACTCTCTCCCTTGAACGAAGGCAAGGCCCCACGTCAGGTAACAGGGTCTGCCTGGCTGGGAGATGCCCAGAAGCAGGAAGCAGCTCCTTCTGGAAGCTTCCGAGAGCATGTGGCGAGGGCGGCGCTGTGCAGTGGGGGGGACACGGCGCCGCCTTCCCCGTGCCGGCCCGCAGAACGCCACTGTCAGTGGAACGGGCCGGCCAGGCTCTGCCAAATTTTCAGGCAAAGTCAGAGCCACGTGCGCATGCTGGCCAGGCGCCTTCTGGAGAGTTCTTAGGACATAAATAGAAACAGAACATGTGTGACGCTGGGATCGAAGTCACCAGAAACACGATTTAACCAGGAAGCGGCGACTGTACAGCCAGGCCCCTGGCGGCAGAGCTGGTGGCAGACGTGGCTGAATCCCTGGGGGGCCAGGCCCCCGCTTTCCTGAGCCCCAGCTGAGGAGCAGGTCCCCTCGGGGGGAGCACTCTGCCCGGGATGCACACGGCAGCGGCAGCGCGAGCTGGTCCCCTACCTCGGCCCCCTCCCACACAGGGACCCCTCGCCCCTGCTGGTCACCGAGATTAGGGCTCTGGGGTCCCCGTCCTTCTCCTGGCTATTGGTGACCTCCTGCCACCTGGTGCTGAGCACAAGGCTTCTAGAAAGTTCTGGTCATTTCTGGCGTTCTAGACATTTTGGACGGCCCTTGACGTGCTCTTGAGTGGACCCGGAGCCCCGAGGTGGACCCGTCAGGCCCTCAGGGCCAGGCCTGTGATGGCACCCTTCCCGGCGGGCTCAGCGCGAAGGGACCGCCCGGCCCAGGCCCACCCTCTGTGCGGCCCTCAGACGCAGTGGGCATGTGCAGTCGGCCCCGGCCAGGACAGGTCAGGCCCGTGGGCCTCTGCTCTGCACAGCAGGAGCAGCTCCCACGGGGCCTCCTGGGCCTCTGCTTCCTCCTGAGCTCGGCGGGCGGCGGGGTGGGTGTCTGGAAATGTGGCCAGAGACCACCTGTCAGGAGCTGTGTGGACAGAAGGGTCTGCAGCACAGCAGGTGGTGGGCCGTGCAGGAGGCTTGGAGTCAGGACCGTGGTGTGACCCTGAGAGGTGACCACCGGGTCAGGTCAGGCCTGGCCATACTACGGAGCTGCCGTGGCCAGGTCAGCCTCCCAGGTACTCGCCCTGATGGCATCAGAGTCCGTCTGTCTGGGGTTGAGTCTCCCCTGGACAAACTCGGCGTCCCCGTCTGCGCTGTGGGTGCATCAGCTGACACCCGAGGCTCCTGCGGCCCGAGTGTGTGTGAGGGTGTGTGTGCGTGCACACACATGTGCTCACAGGCCTGGGCCTCAGTGGGGTCAGCACGCACTGAGCCTGAACGGTGGGGTGCAGGGGTCAGCTCTGAGGGTGCCTGGCCGGCCTGCCCAGCACATGGCCTCCTGCCCACTTCCTCCTGCTGGGAGCGCAGATGGTGCCCGGAGCCTGCCCGTCATGTGTGGGGGATGGGGACTCCCCGTGTGCAACAGGGAGGCGGGGAGGTGTGCCCGTGTGGGGCCCGGGGGCCCTCGGGTATGTCTGGGACTGGGCAGCCCCCCTCCGTGTGTGGGGACGGGAGCCGCGTGGGTGGTGTGGCTGACCACTGTGGCTGTCCCCGGAGGCAGGAGACCACAGTCTGACTCAGCGGGGACACCACTGGGCGGGGCCTCGCCAGGCCTGGGCACCACGCCCTGACCGCTTGGCCGGGGCCCCTGCTGGCCAGAGTCTCAGACGTCACGTGGCGTCCAGGACACCATCCAAGAACCAGACGAATACAACCAGGCTGAGGGGACCCAGCAGGCGGGAACCCCGCGGGAACCCACACGGGATCGTCAGACTGGGCAGCAGTGATGACTGACGGCAAACAGCTGAACCCACTGGGACCCTGAGGTTCTCAGCGGAGGAAAATGACAGAAAGAACCCGCGAAAATTTCAGAACGACAAACTGCCAGAAAGAGACGAAGAACTGGCATCGAGAACATGAAGGACTTGTGACCCGCAACAGGAAGAGAAGGAGCAACCCGACAGAAAACAGGCAAACTATTCCCGCGCGTCCGTGCCCGGCAGAGCAGCTCACGGGCACCCGCTCGCCGTGAGCCACCAGGGAAGTGACAAGCAAGGCCGGCAGCCGGGCGCCCCGGGGCCCCCCGACACGGCCGGGCACGTGTGACGGCCAGCCGCTCCGAAAGCCACCTGGAATTGGCCACCCCCCTGCGTCGCGCCCCTGGGCTTCTGGCCCGAAGAAGTGAAAACGGGCGTCCACGGCACAGCTGTCCGCGAGGCTCACGGCGACGTCACGGGCACAGCCGGCTGGGGGCGGCCCCTGAGCCGCGCACACACGGGGACCGCGTGCGGCCCAGAACCGGGAGCAGCAAACGGCGATGCGGCGACTCGGACTCTGACAAGTGTCGCCACGACCCGTGTCCGAGGTCACGGCCGGGAGCAGCACCCCAGAATGAGCCGTCTGCACGTGGGCTGCGGGGTGCTGGGGGCGCTGGGGCCCCGGAGCCTCAGGAAAGCCTGTCCCCTCCCCCTACTGCCTGACAGCATTCAGACGGGGGTCTGCAGAGCCGCCGGCACAGGGGACAGTCCTGTCTGACAGACCAGCTGCGTGGCGGGCAGAGAGGCCTCCTGGACCCTCCCCTGCGCTGCGCCCTGGGGCTCATGGTTCCGTGGGGCTCCCCCACAACCAGATTAAATTCGCTTTTCTCCTGTTCATCTGCCCCGCGCCGATTTAATTATTAGAGCAGCCGAAGAGCCCAGGAGGGAGGAAGGGGACACATTCCCGCCCCTGCAGGGCCGTGTCGTGCGATTCCATCTAAGGACTCTCTGCCAAAAGCACAGAGACAGAGGACAGGCTCGTGGCCCCATGGCCCGTGTGGCAGGAAGCTGGGCGGTGTGGCGGGCAGGGGGTCTGAGGGCACGCGCCCACCGAGTCAGGGCCGTGCGGAGCAGGGCGGGCCTGGGCCCGAATCCTGACCGCCGCTGCGTTCCCCAAACCCACAGAACCCAACGGCACGAGGAGTGAATTCCCGAGGACGCAAATGGGAAATAAGAATGTGAGAAGTCTGTGTCCTGGGAGCGGGTG
>PVJL010015540.1:0-23903 GCA_004026885.1 Lyroderma lyra | reverse complement strand
GAAATACAAATGGCCAGCAGACATATGAAAAAATGCTCATCCTCATTAGCTATCAGGGAAATACAAATCAAAACCACAATGAGATACCACCTCACACCTGTGAGAATGGCTATTATCAACAAGACAAGGAATAACAAGTGCTGGAGAGGATGTGGAGAAAAAGGAACTCTGGTACACTGCTGGTGGGAGTGCAAACTGGTACAACCACTGTGGAAGGCAGTGTGGAGGTTCCTTAGAAAATTGGGAATGGAGCTATCATTTGACCCAGCAATCCCCCTTCTGGGGATCTACCCAAAGAACTTGAAAACCTTTGTCTGCAAACACTTATGTACCCCAATGTTCATCACAGCACTGTTCACAGTGGCCAAAACATGGAAACAACCAAAGTGCCCTGCGACAGATGACTGGATAAAGAAGCTGTGGTACATATACACAATGGAATATTACTCAGCTGTAAGAAAAGATGAAATATTGCCATTTGCGACAAAATGGATGTACCTGGAGATCATCATGCTAAGTGAAATAAGCCAGACAGAAAAAACAAGAACTGTATGACATCACTCATATGCGGAATATAAAACTGACAGCAAAGAAAAAAAGCAATGAACAAACAAATAACCCATGGACACAATCAATAGTTCAATGTTTATTTGGGGATGAGTGGGTTAGGGAGGGGAGAAAGGGGAGGGGGTGGGAGAGGACGGGGGGAAGCTAAATATAAGGTGATGGAAAGAGAAGTCACATTAGGTGGTGACCTTATTATACAACAAGTTGACAATGCACTGTAGAATTGTATGCCTGAAACCTATGTAATCCTTGCTAACAGATGTCACCCCAATAAAACAAACAAACAAACAAATAAACAAATGTTGGAAATTATCATACAAAGGATTAAATAACCTAACCAAACCTTAGATACTAGTAAGATCAGGATTTCTGTCCACAGTCTGGCTCCAGGGTCTGCACTCTTAATCCCTAGCTGTTTCTTATAGTTCTCTTCCCTGTTGCTTTGAATTCTGAAGCATTGTTTTCTCAAGACTGTCTTCCCATTTCCTCTTCTTTTACCCTCTGGATCTATGTAGTCTACCTCAGAGATTCATCTTTGGTTCACTACCAGTGGTCATAATCTTTTAGTGGTTTCAGATACTTCTGAGAATCTAAAGCAAAACCTGAAAACTCATCTTTTCAGAGTAAGACATGCTTCTGTCAGTGTCCACACCAGCGGCTTCACACCAGTTTTTAGGAGATTTATTTACCTCATGTGGTCTATCTGTGAAGAACACAATGTTTAGCATTTCACAACTCCTGTTAGTATTATATATATTCTATATTTTCTATAGAATTGACCTTTCCAAAACACAAATTATGCATGTGACTACTTTGATTGAATTTCTGTGAGGGCTCTGCATTTTCTTGATGTAATAATTATTCATACAATGGCCTCAATTTACATGCTGGTTCTTTCACATCTAGCTTCTACACCAATAAATTATTTTTCCTTCAAAAAAATTGTTTTGGTTTCTATTAGAAATCATTTAATTACATGCTAAAGTGATGATAAACTCATTATAATAGATTTGTTTATTCCTAAAAGTAGTTGTTAGTTATACATTTAAGAATTATATGTAAACCAAAGAAGTAAAAATTTTTTAAAAGAACAATGAATAATTTAATAATGTTAATTGCTTTCCAAAGATTAGGCATGTTAATTGAAAATAAGTGTAGAAATCTCTTTCCTGTGGTCATAACATTTTGACATTTATTTATGCCCCATAGAGGAGATCGGATGAGTTCCCCAACCTAAAATGGCTTCTTCCCATTCCCTCCATGTTTTCTCCACCCTGTTTGCTTTATCATCAGTAGTGCCTAGTGCATCTATTATGTCTGTATTTGTTTATGGGCTGTCTCTCTCCCTACTCAACAGAAGCCTCCCAGAATAGGGACTGTTTCTGAACTGTTTACTACTATATTCCACTGAGGGTACAGAACAATATAGGCATTAAGTTGTTGAATGAATGAGTGATTTCCTATTTGGAATTGGGTTTCCCTACTTGGAGCTTTTGGAATACTTTAGCTTTCTCATACTATCCATCACCTAAACTTATTCCCATAATTCATGCATTATTGCATCTCCTCAGAGCTTGAGAGTTAAGTTCTGTGTTAAATAACTTTGCTATTCTTCTGGCCTCCAACTCTGGGCCTTGACCATGGAAGATACTTAAACATTATTGAATGGATAAACTTATTTATTTAAGTCCTTTTTTCTACAGAATTTTTTAGTAATGTCCATGTGTAGATTTGTATAGCTATTTGCTTGGTTATAGAAAGTTGTCAGTGCTATCATGTGAAGATTTATTCATGTACTGCATATTTTAGTAAAATCAAGTCTTGACTTGCTGAATGTTAGTCTATGAGC
Source organism: Lyroderma lyra (assembly GCA_004026885.1). Classification (NCBI taxonomy): domain Eukaryota; kingdom Metazoa; phylum Chordata; class Mammalia; order Chiroptera; family Megadermatidae; genus Lyroderma; species Lyroderma lyra. The sequence continues at coordinate 21,487 of PVJL010015540.1, read as the reverse complement.
AGGCTCTTTGCTGCCATGTTGCCCTAAATGCCTGTCCTGTTGCTCCAAACACAGCGGGCATTGCACTGCCAGCTTTCTTTTGCCCTCATCTTCATCTTGTGTTTCTCCAGCCACGTTCTGTCTGTCTCTGGCACTTAGATTATTTTAGGCTAAAGAGAAAAGAGGAAAGACACACACACACACACACACTCTCTCTCTCTCTCCTTGCAAGGTGTTTTCTGTTTTAATGGTGTTGTCCTAGAGTTGGGACCTTAAGAACTGTCTTTCTGTGGGGAGCATTGGAATGACAATTTTTGGATTTACATCAACTATGAGGAAAAAGTGTTTCTTTGAATTGCCCTAGGAAATAATGGGGAAAGCAGTCTTCCAACATTCCTCAAGTCACACTATAAATGGTTTGCTTACTGAACAAATACATAACAGGGAATTAAGTGGTAGTACAACAAAACAAATATTATATTAATAAATTTGATTAGTATTTTATGTCACAGCTTGTTTTCTAGAATCAATATGCTGAAGATGTCTGTGTTATGATAAAGTTCTAGGGGATGACATGCTATGTAGTAAATTTTGTATGAAGTTACAGCTACCAAAGTTGTTAAAGAGAGGCCAGGGTAGGTAGACTTCTGAATACAACACTTAGTACCCTAACATTTTATTTTTTTTTTCCTAACATTTTAAGGTTTAGTACTCCATTTTCTGAACATCTTTTAAATTTATGTAATCACTGTTTTGATCTCAATGTCTTTGTATTGAAATTTTCTTTAAAATATTTGATTCCTTAACTATTTACCCTTGCAAATAGATTTGTGTGAAAGAAAACAGTATTTTTTCTACTTGACTGCTCTTGGCATATACATTTCAATACAGAGAAAACCATGTTAATTTAAAAAAAATCTTTACTGGTACTATATTCAATTATTGGTGCTTGACTTATTTGATTTAAAGTAACTTTCCCCCCTAATTTTAAGAGAGTGTACACTTTAGAAATTTTAGAATGTCGGAGAATTACAGAAGAAAAAACTTAAATTCACCAACAATCCCATCATGTCACTGATATTTTTGTCTTTTTACTGGGTCTATAACATTTTTAATAAACTAAGATCATACTGCAGAATACATCTGTAGTGTTTTATATGTGTTATTTTTAAATTGAAGTATTTAAAGAAGATGATTTCATGCCATTAAATGTTATTCTTCTGCATCAAAGCATCTCAACATGTGGCCTAGAAGTTCCATAAGGAAGTGAAGCAGCCACATTCTGCACTCCCTTCAGGATGGTGACTGCAGCCTGATATCCAAAAAGGCACTGGGACCCTGAGCTCATGGTTAGAGCATGTGTCCATTTCTTATTTTCTTTATTTGTCCTTCAGTCAGGGCTTTATAATTAAATACTCTTTCTTAACTTGTGTGAGGGATGAAAATGTAACACTTGAGTTTTATATTCAAAATAAAAAAAAATAGGATGTTTTAACATCAGTTGTTCTGCTATTTCCTTATTCTTGTAGAATCTAACAGCAAAAAGGGAAATTCTATTGGTTAGCTCTCTTAAATAAAGTTTATTGGTTGCTAATATGTATTTGTATAACTGCACATCTCTTTCTAATATGAGTTCCACTAGGTGGGTAAACTCGCAGTTTCTAGGAACATTTCTCATCACCTGAGACACCTGCCATGGTGGGTGTTTATAAAAGACTTGATTTGGAAGAAAAAACAATCCCCAAAAGTTTAAAATGGGGTGAGGGACATGTTTTGTGGATAGTTCCTTTCTGAAATGAATATTTTATTCTTCTTTTTTTTTTTAGGGGATGGTGCACCAGAGGGCTATAAAGTTCCCACACATGAAGCATTTCCTATACTTTCAGGGAACTGCAAATGCTATAAATTGCACTGTTTGACATAAACATTCACATTTAAATTCTCAAGGCAACTGGTGGGTGTTGGCCATAGTTGCCCACAAATAATTCAGTGTTTCAATGACATGGCATCTAGTAGAATCAAAGTTATGTTTTTATACATTGGAGTTGAAAATATTTGTAACATCAATAAGTTAAATAAGATGGTTTGCATTATTCACATTTATTTTTTTTGTAAGTTTTCATATTTAAAACATACCGCATACTTTCTTGAGCCTTCTAAATTCTCCATGATAAAATTTATATTTTCCATTAAAAAAAATCAGTTTGAGTAAAAACTAGGACAATGCTCTATTCTTAAGTTGAGGTGATGATGCCATCATTATTTTTTAGCAACCTCTTCAGAAGCCATTTTTGGTAATATCCATTAATTTGAAATACATAGGAAACAGAGAGCATATTATTGTCTTGGTATTCAACGTTATAAAGTGTTTACTAGTGTGAAAACCTTTGTAATTTAATGCATTATGTTCCATAGTTTATTCTTATTTCAAGGTTTACACTTTCACAATTAGAATTTAAGAAAACTAGAGTTTTAGAAAAGGAATAAGAGTGACATAGAACACAAACATCCTTAAACCTAGATTTTTTGAAACCATTAGCTGAAACAGTGTGTAAATGTGGGTGACTAAAAAGTTAATGAAGTATTTTATTTTCAAAATCTGATGAGCATTAGAGAGAAATGGACTTGGGCATTGAAAATTTCCTTTTCTCTTGCCTAATTTTTCATTGTAAATATTTACATACTACTGATTAGATGTGGAGGAAAATGTTTTTATAAAAATGTCATATCAAGTCACAAAAATCTGCCTTTATTATGCTGGATAAGTGAAAACAGAAAACTAAAAGGAATTACCTTTCACATGTATTGGTTCTTTTTGAACAGTCTGTGGAGATATAGTTTATTTGCCAGGTTTGGGAGGTCAGGGATTTACAGAGTTTGATTTAATGTGCTTCAGTATATGAATTATTTCATCAGTGAAACCAAGAAATTAGATTGTGTGCAACTTTCAACGTAAAGCCAAAGGGAATACCACCACTCAGTGCTTGCACACTGTATTCTTTTAGTTATCTCATATCCATACCTGATTCCTTTGGAGGTAGGGTCCCTTTAAAATAAAAGGGGATTCAGGAGTCTTGGCTATGCAGAAAGAAATCCATGGTGAAGGTCAGAACTTCTTATGGTATAAATTTAATTTTAGTTTAAAAATTCATGAAATGAGAAATTTGAAGCAGTTTTCTCTATGTAAAGCTTCCCAGGAATAATGATGCAGTGTGTATCTCCAAGAGAAAGTTCCCAAAGTGTTTTGACCTTGGAGCCTGCTTTTATTTTATTTGAAGTTTTCTCCAGAGATGAATCCTCAGTAAAAACCACTCTTGAAAATTCTACTTTGGGGGCTGAAACTCCATCTGAATTTAGGAGCTATCAAGTGATTAGACCCTATTTGTGGGTAATAGAGGAGCTTCTGCAAGGGGCCCCTTGTATGGAGCCAGGCTGCAGTTCTCACCTCAGAACAGAACTGTGGGTCTGCGAGATGGAGGTGTGGACCACGGAGGGTCAGGGCAGCCAGGGGCGAAGGCCTTGCAAGAACTAATTTCAAACCTACTTTGACAGAGCAGGATCTCATATACCAGAATCAGCCAAGCTTTGGTGAGTAGGGGGCCCCACACTGCAGCCATTAAGATGGGAGAGCCCACCACAGGGGGCACATCGGCTTTGATATGAGATACCCCGGTATGGCCCTAGGAAGATCACTTCCTCATCCAGGAAATGAAGGTAATAATGTAGTATGTGACTCCATACTATTTCCTGGTTGAATGATAAATTAGCCAGGATGACAATTCATGAGTAGAAATGAATGGGTAATTAGCTAGGATGACAAGGTAGTCTTTTAAATAGATTCATGAGAAGAAATACAGTCTTTTTCTCTTGCCTCTGATGAACTGAGATATTTTTTAAATAGAAAATTTATAACTAAATTTAACTTTAAGTCCATTAACTGGGAATAATAAACAGAACAGAAATTTTAAAGATAGTTATTAAGTAGATGATTATATAACATTTGAATAAGAATTGCTTCTTTAAACTCTACTCCTAGGTTTTAAAGAGCCCAGTAAAGCTATTAACATATTTTTTAAACTGTGCTTCAAAGGAAAAAGAATAAAATTTAAAAGATATACATTTTTACATGCCTTTTAAAAACATAAACTTAGGAGGGAGGAGGTGTCGAATATGTGGTGATAAAAGGAGAGCTGACTCTGGGTGGTGAGCACACAACGCAACACACAGACAATGTATTGTGAAACTGTACACCTGCAACTTAGATAATTTTTACTAACCAATGTAACCCCAATAAATTTAATTAAAAATTAAACTTAGAATTATATGCTTAGAACTATATGCTTTTTATCCAATCCATTCTGTACGTATTATTGCTGTGTCCTGTCTAGAGGCTGGAGGAGGAAGCACTTCTTTACTCCTCACTCTTTTTCCCCTTTGCTTATCTGTGTGAACATGTACATAATTATCTGTGAAGTCACTCAGGCCTGCACAGCTCTGCATATCACCTTATTCTCTTCACTGGTTTCCTAGCTGTGTAAGCGGAGTGTGTTGGGGTCCTAAGTCTCTGAAGTAGCCATTGTCCAGCATACATAACTGTCCCTTCTGACCAGAATCCTAATTTCTATTGCATTTTGACCGTGGACTGAAACTTGGTAGTCGTGGAGCTGTGAAAGTTGGAAGTGAGACTATATTGGTGCAGTAGGAAGGAGCAAAACATGGTGGCCAAAGGCACAGGCCCTGGAATTTATTTACCAGCTTGGTCCTTATCCTGTCTCTTCTCCTCACTGACTGGGAACTTCCCTTTGCCTCAGTTTCCCTGTTTGTCAAATGATGATAATTCCTGCCTTGTAGAGACTTTGGCAGATTTAAGCAAGATGGCAGTGTCAAGTAAACCTTCCTGGGAAACTCCTCTTGTAACCAGAAGGCTTGGCTCCCAAGTCTCTGAGCCTATCATATTCCTCACCTCATTTTTCTCTTCTCTTTTCTGGGTTTTTAGCATACATAGGTGTGAAGCTCAAGAGAAGGTGCTGCGAAGACTGCAAAGATGAGCACACATGCAGAACCCAGTTAGGACCTATGCTCACACCCCTGTCAGGATGCTGAGGTGGACAAATAGACTGCTCTTTCAAAAACACCCTCCGTGGCTCTGAAAGACACTAGAGGAATTTTAGGACAGGTGGTCAACCTCCAAGCCCTGAGTGTGTCCTGAGAACTCTGGGAGCTGATTTGAGGTGAGAGAGACAAAGGAAGGACTTTTCTTGTAGCACTTGCTATGGCCCTCACGTCCATTTAATAAAGGATTTGGAGTGAGTCCAGCTTTCAGGAAGCTGTTCACTGCTTCTCTAGTTCTCTCTCTTTATGTATTAATTCAACAAATAATATTTATGAGCATCTACCAGGAACCTGACATTATGTTAGACACTAGGGATAGAGTAGTGAGTAAAAGAGAAATTATCTCTGCTCTGTGAGATTCACAGACTTTAAAAATGACCCCAGTAAAAACATGACCACAAATTGTAAGTGCTACAAAGAGAAAAAATACAACTGAGTGAGGACCTCAGGCAAACCCTGCGTGAGACTGGTTGTTCTGGGAAACTCTCCTCCAGGATGTGCATTTAAGCAAAGACCTAAGAAACAGAATAGACTCTTGGGCATATTTCAGATTCTGATAAAACTATAGGGAAAAACTGTGAAGGATTTTTTTGTTGTTGTTGTTGTTGGTCTTTTTTTGTATGTGGGTTGTTCTCGTGGCTGGGAATCGAACCCAGGCTGTAGCGTTGATAGTGCCAGTGCCGAAGCCTTAAGCCACTACACCACCAGGGAACTCCCCTGTGAAGGATTTTGAAATGGGCAAAAAATCCAACTAACCAACCAATTTAAAAAAAACCCTTACAACTCTATAAATTGTAGAAAACTGATAGAAATGTAAATATTTCTTGACCATATAAATGTAAATTGTATCCAGTGTAATGCAGTTGATTGTCACTCTGGGGGTAGTGACCGTGCTTCCAGTTTTGCATCTATTTATAAAAATCATTTCACCCTTTAATGGCTATAAATATAATAGTAATTTATTGTTAGAAATAACTATAAAGCGTCACTGGGGTCATCCTTTAAATGACTATAGAATTCTGAATTCTTTGTAACTTCTCCTGTCTGACCTATGAGCTCTTTAAGTATCTCTAAGATGATTTATTTGTAATTCAGGACTTTACCTCTGTGAGGCTGTGTAATATTTTCCTATCTCTGGAGGGTATCAATAAATCAGATTATGAAATATCGTAAAGGATCTCTGTCTTAGTGGTTTACAGAAATAAATAAACACTTACATAAATTGAATATTCCTAAAATTCTGAGAAAATTAAACTTAATTGAGTTTAAAGCACTATTTTAATGTGCTATTTTAAAAATACATTATTCATATAAAATCTAACTCAGTGGGAGGGGGTGGGAGAAGAGGGAGGGGGAGTCAAATACATGGTGATGGAAAGAGAACTGACTCTGGGTGATGAACACATAATGCAATACAAATATGATGCACTGTAGAATTGTACACCTGGAACCTATGTAATTTTTGCTAACCAATGTCACCCCAATAAATTTAACAATAAAATCTAACTCAGGAATGTTTTAAGAATCCAAGTGTTATCGGAGAACAGGCTCTTCTTGGTGCAGTATCTAGGTTCTTGGTGTCCTGAACAAAGAATTGAGCAAGACATGGAAAAACAGTGGTGAAAGAGTAGTTTATTAGAAGCTGAAGTACACTCCAGAGAAGTAGGAGTGAGCTGGGCAGAAGAGTGGCTCAAGGGACTGGAATGCTATAATGAGGCTTAGGTGGAATGAAGGTCGTTGTAACCCTTACTGCACAGATGTTAGGAGCTGGTTTAAACTGGTGGGCTTGTTGCACCCTACAACTTCTTGTATTAGTTACTTTTTCCTGTAATTATTCTTGTAGTTGCCTAACTTGAGACAAGGATTATTAGAAAAGGGTGGTATCAAGATGGTGACTACTCCAGCAAGAGGGTCCTATGGGAGGGGTCCCAAGACTCCCCTATTCTATCTACATACCTCACTTTCTTCTTAAGAGGTGTGATCCCCATAAATCTCTATGGAAGCTGGATCTGGAATATCCTAGAAAGAATATACTGGGCTACTATGATTACAATCAGCAAGCACAGATCACAAGCCACAGGATAATTATTTAAAGCCTAGCAAGTACAACTAAAGTTTTGCCAGCACAAATCAAATTCCAGGATGATTAACTAAGGCTGAAGAAAGGGGATATTTTGGAAATATAATTAGCAAATATGAATTACAAATTTTAGAATTATTAACTAAAGCTGGGGCAAAGGATATCCTGGGAGATCTGGGCTAACAGCCTATTGTGTAAGTTTAGGGTAATTATCTAAAGCAGGAGGTAGGAAGGAGACATTCCATGATTCAGCCTAGGAGCAATCTATTGTTTAAGGCTCGAGACTGGGGAAAACTGAGGGGATGATTAAGGACTAGGAAAAAGGTAAACGTGGGGAGCTGAGGAACTAGAGAATAGGGGACTAAAAGTGAGGGGCTCTTTCACTTGGCCCATATCACAAGTATACAATTAAGAAAATACTTAGCAAGTAAGACTAATCTAAAAATAGTTTCAAAAACAGCTGTTCTTAGTTTATTGATGTTAAAGTAAAATGCTTTACTTGGGTTTGCTTTTCTTAAACTAAAACAGATTTACCAACCAAGTAAGCTAATGATGTCCCTCTGCAATGATTCAGATTATGAAAAATGTAGGTCTGTGTTTAAGTAAATTGAGGTATTATTCTAATGAACTTTTTATTTCAACAGTAATTATGTTGCATGTTGTTAGCTTGAAGATATTAAGAATTTCCAAGACCTTTAGATAACTTAAGATCACTGAATGATTTCGAACTGCATTAATCGATGGCTAATTTTTGTATACCTAGTGTATTGCAAGGACCAAGGCCAGGAAGGTTCCCACGGGATCCAGGCAGACCAAATGGAGGAGCCGTAGGCAACTTAAACGCAGCCTCTACTTCAGAAGCAGAGCAGCAACAAAGCAGTTTTCACTCAACAGCCCACAGCGCACAGCCCATAAGTAGCCCCCTACAGGAGAGTCCCATCCCCTCATAGAGGCAGGAGAACAAAGGTGGCAGGCAGCCAAGAAGCGAGCTCAGAAGGCGCATGAACAACAAAATGGCTGCCACCTGAGAAAGCGCAGGTCATGGTTACATGACAGGTGAGCGTCACTCTGGCAGAAGCCAGCGAGAAAGCCTGAACTATTTTATTTTCCCCACACCTAGACACTTTTTTGGGGGTGTGTGTGGTGGGGTAGCTCCCTGGCTGGGAATTGATACTTTTTAAGTAAGATGGAATATTGAAACATGGATAATGTTGAACAAACTCAAAAAGAGTCTGGGGACTTTGGCTAGAAATAGCACGTGTTTATTCAAGGGTCTTAGACTTTGCAAACTGGAAACATAGTTAGGCAAAAACCCAAAAGTCTTCTGAAGAAGAAAGAAAAGTTAAGAGTTCTTATAGTAAAAAGTGCATTTTTAGGACAATCAGTCCTGCATTCTTAGCCTCTGGGTTAGTGTGAGATGGTAATCTTCTAGAAGACCAGTGGTCTAGGTAATGGATGTCAGGTGGTCTGGATACATAAACATTCTTTCCTTAGTCCTGCAGGGGGCAATCGGATGATTATCTGGAGATTTGATGTATATATTTAGGCACTGACACAGAATTTAAAAGTTTTAAAGGTTTAAGTTCCCGGGATAGTTAAAACAAGAACAGAATTACTTGGTTTTGGTAATATAGTGCCTTGACTCTATTTTATTCCTTCATTTTTTTCCCTCCATCACTAAGTATAATTTTACATACTTTGGCTTATTTTTATGTGCTAGGAAAGCCATATCTTTGAGTCATGTTAATGAATGTTAAATTTTGCTGCATTTAAAAGGGATGTGTGTAACTTATAGGAAGTTGTATGAAAAGCTTTGCTAGGCTGTTAAAGTGGTTATGTATGACAGTTAAGTCGTAAAGATTTGACAGTGCCCTTCATGTCTGCAGTGTGTTTAATCTCAGGGGACACTCGTTAATCTCACCCCTCTATTTTCTTTATAAAATATGAGTGATTGAAGCCACACTACCAGCAACAGTGATGGGTAAATACACCTGTGTATTCTATACTACACTATATGAGGAGCATAACCTCTTTTTTTTTTTTTTAAGGAAAAAAGGTAATTTTGTCCTCAAGCAGTGGTTTTAGACCTTTTGTGTCTCTGGACCACTTAATACCTTTGGGACTTAATGAAGACCTCAACTTTTACTTCTTCACGTTATAAGTATTCACATTTAGTACATTAAAGTTGAAATTGGAAAAATTTTAAATACACACTTATTGTTTCATTTAAAGATAGCAATGATAAACACCTTGCATGTTGAAGGGTAGCAGAATATTCCATCCCCAAATATGCCACTTGAGTATAAGGATTATTTTGAGCTGAAAGCAACTGAGCAGCAGATTTAAGAAAAGCTCTGCCCTCCCCATTTGTCTAAAAGCAGGCATATGAGGGCTGTCCAAAAGGTATCCAGCATGTAATATTATATTGGCAGTGGCTGGATTTTTCCCAGGCAACCCTTGTGTGTTTGTAAAGGTGTCTCCCCTTTCTTCTTTACCTGGAAGGGCAGAATTTACTCACCACAGACAACTCTAGCTCCTTCTCAGCCCAGAGACTGCACCCTGACCTTGAGCAATTTCAGGGGGTCCTTTGAAGTTTTGTGTCTTAAAGGTCACAGAGGGTTGCCTGCTCCATCATTCTTGTAAGGTTGTGCGAGGGTCAAGTGTTTTAACATGTGTGTTAAAATATCTTAAAATATTGGGAAATGAAGGAATACTTCCCAAATAGAAAAAATAAGGGTTGTTTCATCAGAGCTCACTTTGGCAAGGTTGGGCAGACACTGAAAGCAAGCAGATGAGTGGGCAAAAGGAACGGCTCAGGTGTGCCCTGCTGGAGGCCGCTAGCTGGGAAAAGCTGGAGACACTAACCAGAAGCAGGTGTCCTGTGGGAACACATGGGGCTTTCTCTGGTTGAGCCTAAATTGTAAGCAGGAACAAAAGTTAGGGAAGCTGTCCGTTACTGATCAACGCCTGGCCATTTGAGGCTGATTGTTCTAGAAGTTATGATTTCGCTTCCTGTATTGTCACTGGAGTTAGCCACCTGGCTCCTGTGAGTCTGACTTACAGCAGACTGCTTCCTGGGTGTTCATCGCAGACAAGGTGTTGGTTTGGGCAGCCTCTGGCAGTTTGCAGATCCAAGTTCTATTTTTCCGTATGGTTTTGCCATTGTCCATTGGTACATTCAGTTTCTTAATGTGCATGAAAGACATAAAATTCTGAATATGTGACTAAACTGATTTATGAAACTAATGTCGATGTTTAATAGAGTGTTCTTAAGGAAAATCCCAAAATATTACTTAAGCTAAGTAGACATATTCCCAGAAACTTCCCTGAGAAAGCAACAGCTGCTACTATTTAAAGATTTCCTTTAAATCCACTGCCCGGAAAGCTGAGTTGGTTTAAGTGTGAAGTTTTCTTCCCAGCTCCTGGCTCAGAGCAGGTGGGGGTGGGGTGGGGAGGGGAAGCAGCTGAAGAGAATTAATACCCCCAAGGCACTCTCTTCTCATCACCTAACGTTTATATCCAGAATTACAGAATTGGAAGGGCCTAAGAAAGTGACTTGTCCAGCTCCTGCCTTGAAGAGCATTTGTTAATTTTGTTTTGAAAAGTCCAACTGAGACCAAGACATGATCATCTTATCTGGCAGCTGATTAAGGGATTAAAACTTCCAGAAAATCAAGTGGAAAAGTCAGTCACGAAAGGAGGGGACGAGAAGCTGTGCCTGTTGGAGATGACAGCTTCATCTGAGCTGTCACAGGGGATGAGCGTGCACACGGCTGTTCTGGTACCATCACCACCTGACTTCAACAGGCTTTGTGAGACTGAGCTGAGTCAGCTAATAGCCTCCTTGCCAGATGTTTCCACTTCTCTGACTTGGACAACACACAGCTACATGTATTCAAACACCTTTTGGCCAAACACTTTTATTCCTGTCTTCTGTTTAAGTTTTCACTTCCTTAGCAGCAAGCCTCTTCAATTATTTTTTAAAGAAAACAACAACCCTCAAACCTACCTAGAAATTGCAAATAACAGTAAATAAGACATTGGTTCCCTGAACCACTTGAGAATAAGTTGAGGTGATAAGACCTCATCGTCCTCAAATACTTGAGTGTGTAGTTTTTACAATCAGTGGCTTTTTCCTACACAACTATAAAATACTTATCCAAGTCAGGAAAGTAACACTGATGCATTACACATTCCATAAGATTACCACTATTTAATCCTTGGGCCCCTTTTAGTTTTAACCCTGAACCCCTAGTTTAGCAAGATGATGGATATAAGATTCATAGAACCAAGTATATAGCTTTTCTATGTGTTAGTAATAACCAGCTATAAGATGTGAAAAATCACATATGTGGGATATTGAACAGAAAGCAATAAACGACCAAAAAGACAAACTCATAGACACAGACAACAGAAGGGTGGTTACCGGAGGGAAGGGCCGTGCTGGGAGGAGCAAGAGGGTAAAGGTCAAATTTATGGTGACAGAGGGAGACGAGACTCTGGGTGGTAAACACACAGTGCAATACACAGATGATGTATTGTAGAATTGTGCACTTGAAACTTCCATAATGGTATTAACCAATGTCACTCTAATAAACTTAATAAATAAAAAATGGGATAAAAATAGTCTTCACATTACAGTAAAAACTATACTGCATGAGGGATATAACCCTAACACACCCAACATAAAATACACAAAGGACGGCTGATTTGAGGGAAAGGTAATAAAGTTAGGTATTTCCTCTTAACCATCTTAACCATCTAGAAGTGGCCCCAAAGCTGAAAGAAGAAGAAACAGAAATGGAAACCCCGTCACGTAAAATATGGAGACATTTGAAACCCTAACCCTCTAAATAGCAGAAAGTGTTGCTGAAAGCAGCAAAGGTCCCAGGGGGTGTAGGGAGTTAGAGGGTGCAGTTAAAAATAGATAAAAAGGGACATTGTACAACAATTTCTATAATCTCATTAAGTTTATGTCTTACCCCCCCCCCCCCAAAAAAAAAACAAGACTACACAACTTAAACATACAGCGTATTTTCTGTGAGAACCCACGCACGTAAATGCATAAGCGACCTGGAAAGACCATGCAAACTGGGAACAGCGTGACCCACGGGGAAGCCCGGACAGGGACAGATGAGGTGCATGTGTTCAAGGGGAATGTTAGCTTTATCTATTGTGTTTTCGTTTTTTGGAATTGCTTCAAAATGTACTTGGATTGCTTATATAATTAACATTTGATGAAAAAGCTAACTTTAAAAATTATGGATTCTTTCTCCTGTTGTTGAGCTATAGAGATCAGACCAGGCCAAATTCTTTTTCTTTCATGTGTCTCCAACTGACTTCAACTTGCAGAAATGTAGCTGAAGATGGTCTGAAACTATTAAGGAACTCTGGAGAAATAGAAAACAACCCGCATATTATTGGGGAAATAGTGACTACACCCACATCTCTACAAAAAAATTATGGCTCAAATAAAGATGAGACACAGGCTAAATGCAAAGGAACTTTGATAAAATGTAAAACACAGTGTGGGCTGACTTGGGTTTCGTCACAGCATGGCTCAAAAGAGCCAGGTCCAAATACATGACATTTTTATGGTGCCATCTAGCCTCAGAGGTCCCATAGCATGAATTCAGCCACACTCTGTTGGTCAGAGCTGTGACAATTTCTGCTCTGATTCAAGTACAGGAAACTGCTGGCTTGATAGAAGAAGCATCAAGGTGACATTGTTAACAAAAAGCTGTGGAATGGGAGACGTTTTTGGGGCCATTTTTGGAAATCACGACCTGCATCTGTACCATATGCAAAGGAGCACTTGAAAAAAAAAATTCCAGACATCTGTACTTCACAGAGAAAAAAGAAACACTACATTATCCTTTGTAAAATGAGTTTAATAAAAAGTGGGGCATTTCAACAGACTGTCCTGCATGTTTTAGAATCTGGATTCGGTGGCTTTAAGAATAAAAACAGTACATTCTAAAATGGATGTTATTATTAAGTCTATTTCTATGTTATACACTATGTAACGATGTGCAAAAGAAATATGTTCTGTGAGTACAGAAGCCTTTGGGTCAAACAGATTCAGATGCTATACTCATGGTTTTCCGATTTGTGTTATGTTAACGGCACTGATTCCTGCTATTTCCCATTTTTCATTGGTTCAGTGTACCTTCTCTACCCCTCCCATACCTCTGTTCATCCAACTGCTTCTCATCATGGCTTTTCATTTTCTTTGACAAAAAGCTTTTCAATTCCACTCTGCAGGCTCCTACCTTGCCCTGATCTAGAAAATAATTCCTTTCCCATTCTGTGCCCATTATGATAGCTTAGCATCTATTTTTCTACAGGAGATTCTGGCTAGACCCCAGTGTGTTTCTAAGTCTTCCTGTGCTCTGAAATTTGGAGGCTGCAAACCCATATTCAGTCTGTGTGCCTTTGGCCCATATTTCATGATGGGCACCATCAGTTCTTGCTGCTGGCTCGTCAGCACTGTCCCCTTGGAAAGCAAATTCAGAGCAGCTGCTGCCGGAGGCTCAGCAGCGTTCAGCTGGTGGGATGGTCATTCCGTGCTGCCCTCACATCACCTACTACTGTTTCCAGGAAAAACCTCCATGTGTTCTTGGTCAAGGGCTCCATGAACTCACTTCCTTTGTGAATTCAAATTGCTTCGGGGTGATTGGGAATGAACGGCAGTCTCCTGAGCTGGTGTGCAGAGAAGCCATGTCCAATGGAACAGATGTGGCTGAAAGGGCTCTCAGTCACTTGCAGAGGCCTTCTTCCTTGGCTCCCAAACCACAGCAGTGACCAAGATTTCTGTGGGCCCAGGCAGCCAGGAGGACATTTAGGGCCAGTGGAGTTTGGGACAGACAGTATTGCTAGGCATGGTTCTTAAGGTCATCCTTAACCTTTTCTTTTTCCTTTTTGTCACAGGGTAGGAAGATGAGTTGATGCAACACCCAACTGGACTACTTTTGATCTCAACTGTAGTCTCAAAAGGATTTCTACAGTGTGCTCAAAGGGTGCCTCTGTAACATTGAAACCATTTGGCAGAGCTGCTCCTGTATGCCTTGCTCCACTCTCCTTGTACATAAATGACAACTATGGCCATAAGACAGACTCCTGCTCATTAATAAAGCAACTGAATTTGGCATTTGAAAACTAACAGAAATTACAACTCTAGAATGAATCACTGAATATACCAAATGAATTTTAAGTCAATCACCTTGGACAGCAGGCTTAAGTTTTTGAGGGCTTACTTTTATATCTCTAGTCATTTCTTGATTGTTCAGTTTTTAAATTCTGGCATCAAAGTTTTAATCCAGAATGAATAAAATGCTCTGGGCTGCCTACCCGGACGATCAATGTGCTTCAGGAATACAGGTGAACTTGTGCCATCGCCTGCTATGAAATCATCAAAGGCTCGCCAGAGTCATCACACAAGCTGCTGTTTTGTTTCCTGGGCCATTGCTCACCCTTCACCAATGTCATGGATAACATTTATCAAGTGCTGTGTGTCCTCTCCAATTTTCTACACCTTGCATGGCTTTCTTAGAATTGGCACTTGTAACTTACAGTGAAGTCGCACTTCTCAAATACTAGTGTGGATGAAGAAGGGGCCACGTGCTACACCTGATAAGCTTGGGGAGGCCTGCACGGTGTGCCTTACAAATTTGGAGTTGGAAAGGAACCACATAGGGTAGTCTGAACACAAAAATTCCTAACTAAAAGTGTGTCATTATGGGTGGTCGTGTCCTAGGCCTGGAGCTTCCTTAACAAAGGTTAATCTTTACCTATTGTCCTTTTGCATCTAAGATAACATACCTTTGAAATGTTCAGCATAACCCCTTTTCCCAGACCCCCTCAGGGCACAACTTGCACCAGAGCATGAAACCACAGAACCCCTTATTGTTATCTTGTTGCCCCTACACCATGTCTATGTGCTGTAAATGTTAACTATCCTGTATCCACCAATGTAAAGGAAATGTGTCCCTTCTTTTTATAATACTTTTTATCCAGTCTCAGAGATTTCCCTGCTTTGCTTTCTCCCATGTCCCTAATCTACCACCAATGGATTTCAGGTAGCCCCCTGGCCCCTTATGTTTCCTCCTTTGATTCTAATGTATAAAATAAGCTGCAAAACTGCCATTCTCAGGAGTATTTCCTCAATGCATTGAGATTTTGCTTCCCAGCAATTGTCATCAGTTTGGCTCAAATAAACTCAGAAATATTATCTACAGGTTTGGATATTTCTTATGTTGACACTGACTACATTAGGAGAACGATCATTTAGGTAGCTCCTCTTACTATAAATGCCGTTGCCATCCCCGATTTATTCTTGCACTTTTAAAATAATTTTGCTCACCATTAACAGTTGTTTCTCGAGTAAGAGACTATTTGTTGAATGACAAATCCTGCAGGAATGCTACTTCACGCTAGATAATGTGAGGCGCTGGCCCCATTTGAAAGAGATGGTTCTTTCTCATGGCCCATTCCAGTTTTTGCCTTCTGTTGTGGCCAGTGTGTTGTGATGGAGACACCTGTCCAACAGGAAGCAGACAGAAATCCCAGCTGACTGATGTGTTAACTCAGATCCTCTGACGGGCTCAGATGGCCATGCATCATGGGCTCAGCTGTTCTTGGTCCTGATCTGAACCAGTGACCTCAAAACCGGTCTTCTTCCCAACCAGCTGAAACGTCCTGTCACAGGTTATTTTTAGTTTAAGACGTTGACTCTCTTAGCAGAGTCCTGCGCTCTCAGCACCCAAGCCATAGTCAGGGAGGCAGAAGAGCACCAGATTGCCTAAGGACCTAGATTTTCCTGCAACTCTTACTTTTTATCAAAACCAAAGGATGAGCAAGTGTTTCACTTGGGAGGATTAGCTCCCAATAGACTGACTAGGGACTGGTTTCACATCACAGGCTTTGCACTGAGGGACAGAGGGAAATACCCCCATGCAGTTCCCCAGCTGGGCCTAACTGATCCCTCCTTGCCCCTCCCCAACTCCCTCAATGGGACTCGGAGGAGAACAACCTGGAAGCTGTCAGAAAAGTAGTGATGGGAGTGGACTTCTCTCTTGGTCCCCCTCCCCAATTCTCCTATCCATGATCTGCCCTCTAGCCCTCCCATGAAGATAGGATCCCTAGGCTTGTGCACTGACATTCTATCCTGGAGCCTAGTCTGATCCTTAAGGCCTTGCTCCCAGCAAAGATCATTTGATGGCAAACGCAGACCTACGAGGCATCTGGAATTCTCTCTTTGGTGCCACAGTCTCCCATCTGCTAGGATAGTTGTGAATAACTGGAATTGCTGATGTTCCCTAATACTTCTCAGTCACACCCTTCCCCACTTCCGGGTTCCAAACTACTTGAGGGGAATGCTCAGGAGTCTGACAGATGAGAATTGTTGTAGTGGTCAGGCTAGACGTGAGGCCAGGGCTTGGACCTGAACCCCAGTCCAGACTTCCTACAACATCCCTCTGCCCCAAATTGAAATTGCCCATGGAGTCACACAGCAGAGAGCCACAGAGTCAGCCTGGTAGTTTTCCTGACGAGAAAGAAGTGAAGAAAGGAAGAGTCCTCAGGCCAAGGGAGTCTAGAACAGGGCTGGGCAAGACGTTTATCATGGTTCCCTGGTGGACTGCCAAAAAATGTTGGGGTGACTGCCTAAATAATAAACTAATAGCTAGTGGATCACAACACTTGGAGAAGGAGCCCTTGCCCTGAAAAAGTCTGCCTAGGCCTGGTCTAGAGCATCCATAATCTGGAATTTTTTCAATCCTACTCCTCCTTTTATGGGAAGGAATAACCAAAAGATGGAGAAAAAGCAAGAAGATTTCCCCCCAGTGTCTTATGAAGGCAGTAGTTTCTATTTTATAAGGTACAGTGAATTAAATAGTGTCCCCTCCCAAATTTATATCCACTCAGAATCTCAGAATGTGCCCTTATTTGGAAATTGAATCTTTACAGAAGAGCTTGAGATGAAATCATTTGGATTCAGGGTGGGCTGAAAGAAAATCCAATCACTGATATCCCTATAAGAAGAGGAGAGAGCCCAGAGAGACATAGAGAGAAGACGACCATATGAAGATGAAGGTAGAGACTGGATTGATACTATCACAACCAAGGAATGATAGAGGCAAAAAAAAAAAAAAAAAAAAAAAAAGAACTGGAAGAGACAAAACAAACAAACAAACAAACAAACAACAAAGATCTTTCCCTAGACCCTTTGGAGGGAGAGCAGCCCAGCCAACACTTTGATTTCAGCCTTCTGACCTCAAAAACTTGTGAGAGAGTACACTTCTGCTGTTTTAAAGCCACTCAGTTTGCGATACTTTGTTGTGGCAACCCTGGGGAACTAATACACAAACTATGGCAGATATAAGAAGGGAGGGATATAGGCGAGAGAGATTGTGTGTGCGTGTGTGCGTGTGTGCGTGTGTGTGTGTGTGTGTGAGAGAGAGAGAGAGAGAGAGAGAGAGAATGTTCTTGTCAAACCCCAAGGTCTCACTGAGGAGACAGAACTGCCCCAGCAACCTGAACACACATCATGGGACTCTTGGTGGGAGGTTGGGTCTAGTGCTCACACCACCCCTCCCCTCTTCGAAGCCTTGCCTTGCAGTGAGCCCAGGCTGGTCACTGCTGAGCCTGCGGCCACCTCCTCATGGACAGGGAAGAGGGCCCCCGTGTGAGGGCCCTCATTAGCTAATTCTCAGGAGGTGCTATGGTCTCAGAATCACTTCCAACAATCTGCTCCATGAACCTATTTTCCCTGTGAATGGTGAGCCATTATACTGAGTCACAAGTTTTATTAAAAGTACGATATCTGATTCCAAAATATTTGAATGTTTATAAATCCACTCTTAGAGTGGATTTAAGGCTTTTTCCACTGTAAGAATCTAGCTCCAATACTACATTACTGGCATCCTGAAGGTGATTTATTTTGGTAGGCAAAAGAAAAAAAGAAAAACTCAAGCAGAACAACTTCCTTTGAAAGCTTTTTCTGGTTTCTATCAAAGCTTTCCCGAATCCTGAGCTGCTAGGAAGCCAGTCGCTAGCTAAAGCGCTGGTGCTGCCACGGGAGGCGCGCAGGGGTGAGGGAGGAGCTAACTGATGGAGGGGCCGTCTAGCGTCCAGGAATGGGTTTCATGAAATTTTAAAATAATGTAAAACTGTGAGCTCTGTTAATACCAAGGGGCTTTTTTATTTGATTGAAGCATTAATGAGAGATTCCATAAATGTTTACATTTGATCACACAATCACTTGTGTGGATATATGTTTTATATCTTAATTCTTCTCATTCATAAGCTTGTATTTTCTCCTCTGTCTCTCCTACTCCCTCTCAAGGATGGAAACTGGATTAGCCCTCTCTCCTGGATTAGCTCTCTCTCCTGGATAGCCCTCTCTCCTGGATTATTTCTCCCTGTACCTCCAGCTCCTAGCACAGTGCTAGACTCAGAGTAGAAGTGCACACAATATCTGTTAAGTTGAACTGAATATGTATCAAAAATCCAAATATAACTCATACTTTTTGAAAAGCTATATAATCAAATAGAGGGGAATATAATTTTGAGGAACATGAAAAGATCATAATGGAAATTACTAAAGAGAAGTGATTCTACGCATGCATGTGAAAGTAGACTCCAAAACAAGTCTAGATTTAAAAAGAAATATATTGCATAAATTATACTTAAAAACAAACAACAGACTGGAAGGATAATGACAAAGACAATATAATTTGTTTTGTTTTTAATTAAATTTATTGGGAAAGGACAATATAATTAATACATAAAGATAAATAGAAAAGAAAAATGTACCAATAAAAAACTGAGCAGAGGATATGAACAGGCAACACACACACACACACACACACACACACACACACAGAAAATGAATATCCAATAAGCCCATGGAAAAAAGTTTATTTTCACAAATAATAAAATTAATGAAATTAAAATATTATACCTTTACCAATAAAATTAGCAAATATCAGGTAATTACTAACACATTTTATTTGCAAGGGTGGGATTTACACACCAGTAAGAGTATACATCAACATAACCTTTTTTTGGAGACCAATGTGGCAATAGTGTAATAAAGTCTTTGACTCATAATATCCACTGCTAGGAAGTTACCCTAGGGAGTTACCATCAATGTTTATATAGATTTATCTATTATTATTTTAATATGACTATTTAAATTAGTAATTTGTAATATTTTCATCCATAGATATACAGCACATGAAATATTACATATGTAGGATAGATGGAGACTTATATAACTTCATTGAACATGTATTAGTAAGAAATAAACTCCAGCCAACATCATCAAATGAGCTTATGACGATTTACTTAAGAAATTCAAAATGTAAGATTTATGTGGCAAAAACTTTTCTAGCGAATTTAAAAACTCCATAACATTATATGACCAGTGTTTTTATAAAGCCTCCTGTTCTTGGTTTTAACTTGAAATGCAGCTGAAACAGTTTGTTTCCTCTTTCAATTTAGAAAGAATGATTAAAAGAAGGACATGCGTGATGCATTAGGAGAGTCTCTGCTGAACATCTACAAATGTTCATCATGTGGACACAGCCAAGTGGAAGAAGAGAGGGGCCCTTGAAAGATGTCAGTTAATTATCTTCTAGAAAACTGAGTACTTCTCCTTTTTATTTCTTATCCTCCCAATAAACATTCTTATGTGAACACGTAAGTGAAAGGTTTTATAAAAGCAACCTGTCCACACTGAAAGGCTTGCTCTTTTCCCGGTTTTCTTCTGGGAATAAGCTCCTTTGCAGTATTACTATTTGCTCTGAGTTTCATTTCGTTGTTTTAATCATTATTTTTATCATCCTTGTATCTCCAATATGTAAGTTTTGATGTTGTCAATTTATAAAAGGAGATAATGAAGCCTTGTAGACAAGAGGTTGCAAACTCAAATGGCTCTAACGAGACGAGAGGTTTGGGGAGCAAGTGGCCCAGGCACTTGGGGAGCGCAGGCATTCATAGGGCAGCTCTGGATAACAGTTTTGCCAGATGGCTCCATTTGTCCAAGACAAATCAAAAATCCCTATTTTATGTGAACGCTTCATATTTTTAAACATGCCAAATCAATTTAAAAGAAATAAAAAAATACTGTAGTTCAAACAAAATCTTTCCTCAGCCCTGACGTAGCTTGCCTGGTATGTGGCTCCATTTGTTAGGAAACCTACCGATGGTTTGTTTCTACACCTATAACAACCCTTCCAATGGAAGCGCTTGGCATTCAGATATGGTGAACGTCTCGCCAAAGCAGACCTTGGAAAACTCTGTAAACTCCACCTCTCTAAAGGAGGCTAATGAAGACCTGTCTATCTTGCAGGTGAAGCTCTTTGCACAGGTCCCCACCTGGATAGCACACCTATGGAGTCCACACGGTTCCTCCCTGACCTGCCTAGCAAGGCAGCTGTGGAGTCACCTCCAGTGGCCTGGTGCAGCTCACAAAAAGGCAGGCAAGCTTGAGCTTAATTTAAATTTGATGTAGTCCACCAGACTGCACTGCATATTGAATTTCTAGAGCTCTCTGTGACCAGAGGATGTCAGGGCGTATTTTCTGCCAGCGGGTACTAGTGTTGCTTTATTTCAGTGTGCTAGGAAATGGAAGAAATAATTGAGGGCAGCCCTGATAAAGCAAGAAGCTCAGGAAGTACTGCCGCCCGGGTAAAATTCCCACAGGCCTGACTCCTCTTCATACCTATATGACACAATGAAAGGAAACTTATTAGCTAGTATTAACATCCCTACTAAGTGATGATTGATATTCACATTTGAACCTTGAAATCTTCAGAGAAGGAAATGGGCATATAAAACAATCGACAACTTGGGAGTTTGCCTGACCTTGGCTGGGATTTATGTGTGTTTAGATCACATTGGTTGAAATGCCTCCATTATCCTGCAAAAATCTGCTTCATTCTTTATGCTGAAATCGGTAGTCCTAACCAATTCTATTCAGTTTTATGCATCTTACTCTTGTCTGCAAATAGTGATGTAAAAGCTTCCAAAGAAAATTGAATTTACAAAAGCTGCTGAACTTCTGGTCAAAAGCAAAATGTTATAGGAAATGTTTGCAAGGTCCATTAACTCTCAGGGAAACAGAAGTAATCGTACTTAACTACAACAATCAAAAGTTTTCTAAATATTTTGTAAATGCTTTCATGACAATATATAAATAATATGCTATCTCAAAGAAAGACATGCACTTTTGTATTTGATAGATGCCAATCTGCCGCGACCCGCGTGGGGAGAATGGAACCAGAGGGGAGGTGACAGGGAATTAAGAAAAAC
>PVJL010015539.1:0-23923 GCA_004026885.1 Lyroderma lyra | reverse complement strand
TTGTAACAGGCTATCTTCTAGGGGAATTTCATGTTCTTTCTGAGGAGTTTTAGTTTTTAAGGAATTCATCCTGTCCGCTGGGTTCTTCCTCTTTGACATGAGGGCTTTATGTTCAGTGCCCAGATTATTGCTTTTGTGGTGTCTTGCTGTAGGGCAGACACTAGGTGGCGCTGGGGGTTAAGTTTTGGGGGAGAGGGGGTTGTTTGTTTCTTGTTTCTGATCTCCTACTGTGTTTGGAGGCTATGCGCATATATCCTGGGGAGAGGCCAACAAAAGGCTTTCGGCCCTTTGCTGGGGAAAATCAGTCTTTCTTCCCAGCCCTGATTCAGTACCTGGCTGTCTAAAGGCTCACACTGCTTTCAGAACTCTGGGGTGCATGAGGAAGTGCCCACTCCATAAGTCCAAAGCTGTGGGCCTGGCCTGAGACAGCAGGGTTGCCTTTGCAGCAGGCTGGGAACAGGAACTGCACCCTGTGTAGGTCTCCAGGGGGCTTAGAGCTGGGGTGTTATCTTTGCAGTTCAGAGTCCTTTCTTTTATTATTATGTAATATCCATCTTTGTCTTTTAGTATCTTTTTAAACCTGAAATTTATTTCATTAGATATCAGTATGTCAACTCTTGCTTTTCTCTGGTAACCATTTGTTTGAAGTATTGCTTCCCATCCTTGCACTCTGAGTTTGTGTTTGTCCTTATGGCTGAGGTGTGTTTCTTGGAGACAGCATATGGATGGATTCTGTTTTTTAATCCAGTCTGCTACTCTGTGTCTTTTTATTGGTAAGTTCAGTTAATTAACATGTAGAGTGATAATGGGTATCTGAGGATTTTCTGCAGCCATTACTTTTCTGTTGTTGTTTTGTTTTATTTTTGTTACTTCCTTGTGGCCCCAACTCTATTCCATTTGCCCTGATGTTTTGTTTCAGGTCAAAGGGCCTCTTCAATATTTCCCGAAGTGCCAACCTTATGGTGGAAAATTCTCTGAGCTTTTATGTGTTTGAGAAAGTCTTTATTCCACCTTCAAACATGAAAGATAATTTTGCTGGATAATTTATTCTTGACTGGATATTTCTCTATTTTATAGTTTTGAATATTTAATTCCACTCCCTCTTGGTTTATAGAGTTTCTCCTGAGACGTCTGATGCCATCCTGATGGGTTTTCTTCTAAAGGTTAGAATTCTTTTTTCCCAGGCTGCTTTGAGAATTTTCTGTTTGTCTTTAGTTTTTGGCATCTTTAGCACCATGTGTCTTGGAGAAGACCTACTAGTGTCCAGGTATCTAGCAGAACTGTTTTCTTTTTGAATTTGGGGTTCCAGATCTTTCCATAGGTTTGGAAAGTTCTCGTCTACTATTTGTTTGAGAATATTCTCTGTAGAGTCTTCTCCTCCTTCTTCTAATCCTATTATTTTGATATTGTTTTGTCACATGGAGTCAAGTAGCTCTTGCAGATTTTTTCCAATCCTTTTGGTTCTATATTTTCTCTCTTCCTCTTTCTGAGATATTTCCATGTTCTGATCTTTGATATTACTAATTCTTTCCTCCATCTGGTTGTCCTTGTTTCCTATGGCAGTCATTTCATTTCTTACTTCTTTATTGTATTATTTATCTCTCAAATTTCCATCTCATTCTTCCTTATGTTTTGAATTTCTTTGTCAAATCGTTCCTTTTGTTCATGCATTTTCTTTCTTAGGTCATTCACTTCAGCTATGGTGTTCTGCCAGTATGTTTTCATTTCTCTCAGAGCCTTTAAAATGGCTCCTTAAAATTCTCTGTCACTTAATTCAGAAATTTCTGAGTCTATGAGATCCTTTTCTGGAGATTTTTCCTCTTTTTTCTGAGCAGCTTTAGATCCTAAATTATTCATACTGTTGGCTGGGTTCTTCAGCTTTGGCAGGAGGGGTTTATGTTCAGCAGAGCCCAGGAGCCCTTTCCTTCTTTGATTAGTATTATTTTGGTGTCTTGCTGTAGGGAAGACTCTAGGTGGCATTAGGGGCCATGCTTTGAGAGAGAGGGAAGGTTATTAAGCCTTATTTTTGGTCTGTAGCTGCATTTGGGAGCTGGGTTGTGTCTATACATGGTTCCTCTGCTTCCTGCATTTCATTGGGTGGGGGCTGTAGGAGAGGGGAGAAATAATCAGAAAGCATGCTAGGGCAGCTCCACCTCCTGCCCTATGATGAAGAAGCTGGGAAATGTGGGTCGGGGCAGCACTTTCTCGCTGTGGTCAATGCTATCAAATCCAACTTTCCTCCTGGGCCCACTCAAGCGACCAGCCATTTGAGGTGGAATCTGAAGGCATGCACTGCTTGTGGGTGCTGGGCGCACATGAGCCACGAATCCAAAGCTGTTGGCCTGATATCTCAGGTCATGCAAAAGCAGCCAGCTCATGTCCATCATTGGCTGGAAACCATAGCCCTGTGGAGGAGCCATGTATGCTTGTGCTGTGTGCCATGGGGGCACTTGGAGCAGAGGTGCTATCTCTGGGGCCCCACCTTAGCCTGTGGCTATTCAGAGTCCTCACTCAGCCCCCTTGCTGCTCAAGATTTTCAAAGGCTGGCCCCCAAGCTCTGTCCCCAACACACTGCTCTAAGGCTCAGCTCCCCCATGCTCTCCCACCATTCTTCCACTCTGGCTGGCTTTTAATCTTGTTGCCTTTTGGCCTCCCCCATCCCCTGCACTGTGCCGCTCCCGGATCATCAGCTGTAATGAGGTACTTTTGCAATCAATGTCTGTTCTCTCTTCTCTCTCCCACTTGCCCCCGTCTCTCCAACCTTCAGGTGTTTTCTTGCAATGTGAAGATTTCTCATCTGGCACTGTGTCACTCAGTGTCCTCTTTCTTGGCTCCTGGGTGTCCAGTCAATTGTGTTTTCTGGGAGAGGCTTTAGGGAACTCCTCCTCAGTTGCCATTTGCTCTCTCTCCTAATATCTCATTTTTAAAGAACTAGAAAAAGAAGGACAAAAAAAACCCAAAGTCAGCAGAAAGAAAAAAATAACAAAATATATAGCCAAGATAAACAAATTTGAGATCAGAAAGATAATAGGAAATATTAATGAAACAAAGAGCTGGTTCTTTGAAAACAATTAACAAAATTGACATACTTCTTGCTAAACTTACCAAAGGATTAAAGGAAGAGATGCAAATGTCAAAAGTTAGAAATGAAAGTGGAGAAATTTCTACTGGTACTACAGAAATACAAAAGATCATAAGAAAATGATATAAACGGCTTTATGCCACTAAATTTAGCAATCTAGAATAAATAGACAAGTTCCTAGATATGTATAGATTACTTAAACTGAACCAAGAAGAACTGAATAAACTAAATAGACTAATCAATAAAAAATAAATTGAAACAATCATCCAAAGCTTTTCCAAAGGAAAACGACCTGGACCAGACAATCTAACTAATAAATTTTATCAACCATTCACAGAAGAATTAATACCTGTTCTCTTCAGACCCTTCCAAATAATTAAAAATGAGTTAATACTCCCTAACTTATTCTACTAGGCCAATATTACACTAATAACAAAGACTAGTAAAGACAAAATACACACACACAAAAATTATGGACCATACCTTTGAGTAACATAGATGTAAAAATCCTAAACAAAATAGTAGCAAACAGAATACAACAATGCCTCAAAAATATTGTACACCACGATCAAGTGAGATTCTTCCCTGGAGCACAAGGATGGTTTAACTTATGCAAATCAATCAATGTGATAAACCACATAAACAAAATAAAAGATAAAAACCATATGATCCTATCAATTAATGCAGAAAATGCATTTAACAAAATACAATATCCATTTATGATCAAAACACTGAATAAAATGGGTATAGAAGGAAAGTACCTCAACATAATAAAGGCCATATATCACAAACCCTCAGCTAATATAATAATGAATGAGATAAAAGTTGAAGTTCATACCCCTAAAATAAGGAACAAGACAAGGAAGTCCCCTATCACTACTGCTATTCAATATAATAATGGAAGTGTTAACCAGAGCAATCAGGCAAGAGAAAGAAATAAAAGGTATTCAAATTGAGGAAGAAGAGTTCAAACTGTCACTATTTACAGATGATATAATCTCTTATATAGAAAATTCCAAAAACTCCACCAGAAAAATTATAAACAATAAATGAATACGGTAAATTTGTAGGATACAAAATCAACATAAAATACAATTGAGAACTTCCCAAATACCTTAGAAAATTAGTTTTATGATAGATTTTTTTTTAATTCTTAGACTTATTGGGATGACATTGATTAACAAGGATCAACCAGGTTCCAGCCCTACAATTCTACAGTGCATCGTCAATTTGTTTCGTTATAACTTCACCACCAAGTGTGAGTTCTCTTTCCATCACCATATATTTAGCTCCTCCTACCTTCTCCCCCATGCCTTCCCCCTTCTCCCATCCCACCCCCCACTTGCTCCCAAATAAACATTAAATCATTGATTGTGTCCATGGGTTTTTGGTTTGTTTGTTTCACTTTTTTTCTTTGTTGCTTTCAGTTTTATATTCCACATATGAGTGAATATGTGGTTTTTTCTGTCTGACTTATTTTGCTTAGCATGATGATCTCTAGGTCCATCCATTTTGTTGTAAATGGCAGTACTTCATCTTTTCTTATAGCTGAGTAATATTCCTTTGTAGATATGTATGACAGCTTCTTTATCCAGTCATCTATCACAAGGCACATTGGTTGTTTCCACATTTTGGACACTGTGAAGAGCACTTCAGTGAATATTGGGGTACATAAGTCTTTGCAGACTAAGATTTTCAAATTTGGGGGGATTTCCAGAATGGGAATTAATGGGTCATATGGTCATTTCATTCCCAATTTTAGGAGAAACCTCCACACTGTCTTCCATAGCAGTTATACCAGTTTGCACTTCCACCATCAGAGTGCAAGAGTTCCTTTTTCTTCACATCCTCTCTAGAACTTTTTATTCCTTGTCTTGTTGATAATACCCATTCTAACAAGTTTGAGGTGGTATCTCACTGTGGTTTTAATTTGCATTTCGCTGATAACTAATGAGGATGAGCATTTTTTTTTCATATGTCTGCTGGCCATTTGCATTTCTTCATGGGAGAAGTTTCTGTTTAGTTTCTCTGCCCGTTTTTTAATTGAGTTGTTTGTGTTTTTAAGTATTTTTGTTCTTTATATATTTTAGATATTAGATCTTTATCAGATACATTGTTTGCAAATATTTTCTCCCATTCATTTGACTCTCTTTTTGCTTTGTTGATGAATCCTTTTGCTGTTCAAAAGCTTCTTAGTTTGATATAGTCTTATTCATTTATTTTCACTTTTACGTCCCTTGCCTTTGAAGTCAGGTTCATAAATTCTTCCTTGAGCCCTAGGTCTTTAATTGATTTTGAGTTAATTTTTATATATGATTAAAGCTTACATCTCAGATTCATTTTTTACATATGTTTTTCTAGTTTTCCCAGCACCACCTATTGAAGAGGTTGTCTTTTCTTCATTGTATATTTTTTGCTCCTTTATCAATAATTATTTGTCCATAAATTTATGGATTTATTTCTGGATTTTCAGTTCTGTTCCATTGGTCTATGTTTCTGGTGTTTCTGCCAATACCAAATTTTTTTGATTATTGACACTTTGTAATATAAACTGAAGTTGGGGAATGTAATACCACCAGACTTTTTTCTTTGTATAGTATTGCTTTGGCAATTTTATGGTTTCATATATATCTGATAATTACAATATTCAATACATACCAATAACAAAAGATGAATTCAAGTCATGTTTGACTTCTGCAATTATAAGAAGTGCTCAAAGTGGTTACCATCAGCATCCAGACACTTCTGATTATGGCAAACTACTGCTTAAGCAATGTTGACAAAATATCCATGTTTCACTGTATCAGTGTCCATCCTGCTTTAATTTCTTCCTGAAGTACTACCAGTGGAACTAAGGTACACTGCATTCTTTAAGGTCTTTCATAGGTAAAAGTCAACAAGTATTAAGTCAGGAGAATGTGCGGGAAATTCAAACAACTTCTTAAATTTAAAATAGCACTTCAAAATAATCTTGCATTACTCAAACAAAAACTGTGCTTTTACTATTTTATTTGACTGTCTTGCCTGTTGCATGATGACACTAACATTCATTTGACTAACACTATCTCTTGAATGAACATCATACTACACGTTGCTTTCATAATTCAATTTAACTTTGAAAAGTAATACATAGATAACATCTCTTAAAATGTATATAAAAATTTTGGCAACCCTGATATATATATATTTATATTTATTTATTTATGTGTGTGTGTGTGTGTGTGTGTGTGTGTGTGTGTGTGTGTGTATCCATGTTTGTATATAAAGAATTATGGTAGCAATTAAACTCAAAAATATTTGCTCATCAATAAAATATTAGCAAACAAATTTCAATAAATTAAAGAGATCATTCACCATGATCAAGGGAAGTGAGATTCATTCTTAGTATGCAGTATTTGTTCAGTATTTGCAAATAATTAATTTGATGCACCACATAAATAAAATTGAAATATAAAAACTATACAGTTACACCAATGGATGCAGGAAAACCATTTTACAAAACTCAGAAAATCTCAGAAAAGTGGGAGTAGAGAAAACATATTTCAACATAATAAAGGCCATATATGAAAAACACACAGCTAATATCATGTTCAATAGAAAAAGCTAAAGCATCTTACTTAAGATCAGAAACAAGACAAAGAGGTCCACTTTTGCTTATTTTATTTACATAGCACTGGAATTTTCAGCCACAGTAATAAGACAAGAAAATAGTTAAAAGCATCAAAAATTGAAAGGAGAAAATAGAGTAGTCATTATTTTCAGATGACAAAATACTATATAGAGAGAACTCCAGAGATTATACCAAAAAATTATTGTAACTGATAAATGAATTTACTGAAGTAGTAGGATACAAAATTAATATTTAAACATTGGTTGCATTATTATAAACCAAAAATAAACTTTGAGAAATAGAATTTCAAAAAACTGTTTCATGTACAAATGCATCAATAATAACAAAATATCCAGGAATAAATTTAACAAAGAAAGTAAAATACCTGTACTCAGAAAATTATAAGATATTGGAGAGAAACTGATGAGGATACAACTAAATAGAAATGACAGACTAGACCGGAAGGTAGATATGAGTAGAAAAGGAGAAACTAGCTTAGCTCATTATCAGCTGCCTCAATTAAAAGGAATGCAAAGAAAGGAATGTGCATTTTAGGAGGCCCATTAATAGATGACCTCAAATTAAGGAGGAAAGGAATGCAAACAAAGGTATTGCCCTGTAAGGCCCTTACTAGACTCCCCTAAAGTAAAGATACAAAGACCTGAGGAAATAAATGCAGAATAATGAATCAGCAGTGTCCCATTACCAGCTATCTTCAAATGGGAAAGATACAATAATCAGATAATTGTCAGACATAGGGGAAATAGCCCCACTTAGCCTACCATAAGACCTGCTTCTTAGAACTCTGCTGTTATGTAGCTTTGCTTCTTTCAAATGAATCACATTAAGAGGAAAAGAGGGAGAAACTTCCACCTATAGGTATAACAACCACAAATCATGTAAAAGGGGCTGCTTTCTGCTCTTGGGTCAGCCTGCTCCACTTCTCAGACTGTACTTTCTTATACCAATAAACTTTTAATTATTCTATATTTTCATAAACTCTGTCTCTTGACTGAATTATTTTCTTTGAAAGACAAGAACTGAGGGAAAATTGCCATTTCATGGTAACAGAAACATATACAATACTCACAGATAGAAAGAATTAATATACTTAAAATTCCATACTGTCCAAAGCAATATATAAACTTTGTGCAATTCTGTCAAAAGACCAATGACATTTTATACAGAACTAGAACAAATAATGCTCAAATGTATATAAAAGTATAAAAGACCTAGAATAGCCATGGACATTCTTAGAAAAAAAACAAAACTAGAGGTGTCACACTATCTGATATCCAATCATATTACAAGTCTTTATTAATCTAAACAGCATGGTACTGGCATAAAAATGAACATATAGATCAATGAAAAATAATAGAAAGCCCCCAATTAATTAATATCTGTGGTCATTTAATATATGACAAAAAAAGCAAAAAATCCATTGAAGTAAAGACAGCCTATCTAATAAATGGTGCTGGGAGCACTGGACAAATATATGCCAAAAATGAAACTAGACAATCTTTTTACATCATCTACAAAAATAAACTTAAAATGGATTATAGACTTAAATGTAAGACCCAAAACCATAAAATTCATAGAAGAAAATATAGAAAGTAAGCTCTCAGATATTACTTAGTAATATTTTCACTTATGTAACTTTTTATTCAAGGAAAACTAACAAACAAACAAAAAACAAATGGGACTATAGTCACAACAAAAGAAATGTATCAACAAAATGAAAAGACAGCTTGCTAAGTGAAAGAAGGTATTTGACAACAATATATTTGATAAGGGATTAATATCCAAACTCTCTAAAAAGCTCATACCTTTGAATCAAAACCAACCAAACAAACAAATTAAAAATAGACTGAGTACCTTAGTAGACATTTCTTTAAAGAGGACATACATATGGCCAATAGACCTATGAAGAGATGCTCAATATCACTAATTATCAGAGAAATGCAAAGGAAAACAACAGTGAGATATCACCTGACACCTGTCACAATGGCCATCATTTATAAATGAACAACAGCAAGTTAGTGGAAATGTGAAGAAAAGAAACCCCTTGTGAACTGTTGGTGGGACTGCAAATTAATGCAGTAACCATGGAAAACAGTATAAAGTTTTCTCAAAAAAAAAAAAAAAGAAAAGAAAAACTGCTTTATGACCCTCAATTCCACTTCTAGGTATTTATCCAAAGAAATTCAAAACACTAATTTGAAAAAATGTATGTACCATTATGTTCTCTGCAGCACTAGTCACAGAAACCAAAATATGAAAACAATAAAAGTGTCCATCAATAGATGACTGGATATAAAGATTTTGGTATATATGTGATAAAACAA
Organism: Lyroderma lyra; assembly: GCA_004026885.1. Lineage (NCBI taxonomy): Eukaryota > Metazoa > Chordata > Mammalia > Chiroptera > Megadermatidae > Lyroderma > Lyroderma lyra. The sequence goes on along the minus strand of PVJL010015539.1, from coordinate 14,886 downwards.
TTAATTTTACAAACTCATCCTAGAAAAAGTGTTACATACCTCATTGCCATATATAATTATGGTCACCTTCCAAGTACTCCCATTGAAAAGCTATATACCAATGCCAGTCCACTCTTCAAAGCAATTTTAAAACTATTTCTGGAATAGCCATCAGGGCTGTCAACATACCCAAAATCTGACAATTAAGTTTGCTAACTTGCCACTGTGTACTTACATTGGTAGCACTGTACAATCAACTTTATAAGGTGTCATATCCTTGGTTTGTGGAATACTCTCAAGCTCAGTGCATGCTGGCAAGTTTGCAAACTTAATTGTCAGATTTTGGTATGACAATAGCTCTGATAGCCATTCCAGTAGAAGAATTCCAAAATTGCTTTGAAGGCTGGAATAGACAGTAGAATGTGTGCATAGCTTCTCAAGAGGAGTACTTTGAAAGTGACTGTACTGATATTCTGCAAAGTGGTATGTAGCACATTGTCTAGGATGAGTTCATAAAATTGTCTGAATGTAATACAATATGATTTGTCCATTAAAAAAATGAAATCTTAACATTTGCAACAATAGGGATGGACCCAGAGGTTATTATGCTGTGTGAAATAAGTCAGAGAGGAAAAAATAAAAAACATATCATCTCACTTATATGTGTAATATAAATAACAGAATAAATAAATAAACAAACAAAATATAAATAGACTCATAAATACAGAAAAAATACTGATGATTCCTAGAATGGTGTGAAAGTTGCAGGGATTAGGAAATACAAATTGATAGTTATGAACTAATAACAGGGATGTGAAATACAGTGTAAAATATAGTCTACAATATTGTAAAAACTTTGTATAGTGTCAGATGGGTACTAAATTTATCAAGTGATTTGTTCATAAATATTGTAAATATCTAACCACTACACTGTACACCTGAAACTAATATAAAATGTTATTAAATATCAATGATAATTAAGGCCATATGTAGTCACAGAATGTGAAGTACAGTATAGGAAACACAGTCAATGGTATTTTAATAGCTATGCACAATGTCAAATGGGTAGCAGACTTGTGTTTATCACATTGTGAGGTGTGTAAATGTCTAATTAGTATGTTGTTTTCTGCACCTAAAACTAATAGTAAAAAAAAATATTTGCACAGTAAAGAGAATCATCAAAACAAAAACACAAAAACAAAAACAAAAGATGGCCTAGTAACTGGAAGTAGATATTTGCCAATGATACATCCAATAAGGTGTTAATATCCAAAATTTATGAAGAATGCATACAACTTAACACCATAAAAAATCAAATTTAAAAATGGAAAGCTGATGTGGATAGATATTTTTAAAAAGAAGACATGCACATGGCTAACAGACATATGAAAGCTTCTCAATGCTATGTATCATCATAAAATGCAAATTAAAATCACAAAAAAATATCACCTCACACCTGTGAGTTGGTTAGCATCAATAACCCAAGAAACCACAAATGTTGGTGAAAATGTGGAGAAAAGGCTGTCCTTGTACACTTTTGGTGGAATTAAAAAATTAATGTAGCCACTATGAAAAACATATGAAAGTTTCTCAAAAAATTTAAAATTAAACTACCTTATGACTCACCAATTTCACTTTTGGGCAATTATCAAAGCTATCCAAAACACAAATTTAAAAATATATATAAGTACCCCTATGTTCACTGAACTGCTATTTACAATAACCAAGATAATAAATCAACCTAAGTCCCCATTAATAGACAATTAGATAAAAAGTAGATGATACCTATACACAGCGGAATATTATTCAGCTATAAGTAAGAATAAAATTTTCCTATTTCTGACAACAAGGATGGACCTAGAGGGTATTATACTAACTAAAATATTAGACAAAATGAAATATCATATGATTCACTTATGCATTAAATCTAATAAACAAAATAAATGATAATAACTGGTAGACGCAAAGAACAAACTGATGTTTGCCAGATGAAAGGTGTATTGGGGAGCTGGATGAAAATTGTTAAGAGATTGAGAAGTATAAATTGGTAGTTACAAAATAGTCACGGAGTTACAAAGTACAGCATAGGAAATATGGTCAATAATATTGTAATAACTATGTATGGTGCCAGGTGGTTACTAGACTTATTAGGGATATCCCTTGGTAAATTACATAAATGTCTATTGTAAGGATGTCCAATCTTTTCATTTCCCTGGGCCACATTGGAAGAAGAATCATCTTGGGTCACACATAAAATAAACTAATATTAATAATTATTGAGGAGCTTAAAAATTGCAAATATTTCATAATGTTTTAAGAAATTAAATGAATTTATTTTGAGCCACATTCAAAGCCATCTTAGTCTGCGTGCAGCCCATGAGCCAAAGGCTGAAAAAGCTTGATCCAGCCACTTTACTGTACACATAAAACATACAAAATAATATTGACTGTCATCTGTAATTGAAATAAGAAGTTAGTACTAATTACCCTCAAGTGTGACTATAATTAAAATGACATATATCATCAATATTGCTGGGAACATAAAATGGTATAACCAATTTGTAAATAGGTTTGGTAATTTTTTTTACTCATTCACCTACACTGTCACACATTAATTTCTCTCTTAGGTATTTGCAAAAGAAATTAAAGAAGGTGTCCACAAAATAATTTTACAAGTATATTTTATAACAAGTTTATTCATAATAAGCAAAAACCTGAAACTACCTAGTGCTCATTAATAGGAGAATGGATAAACAAATATTGGTTATTTATACTGTAAAATATTACTGAGTGATGAATAAAAAGACATGAAGTTCTAGTGAAATGAGCCTTATATGAAAGACTACATAATATATGATTCCATTTTTATGAAGTTCTAAAATACAGAGTGCGCCAAAAATGTATTCACATTTTAAGAAATGAGAAAACTGTATTAAAATTGTAATACTCAATATATATCAATAAATAAAGATGAATACAAGTCATATTTGACTTTTACAGTTACAAGATGTGCTCAAAGTGGTTACCGTCAACATCCAGACACTTCTGATTATGGTGAAATACTCATTGAATAACATTGATCAAAGTGTCTACTTGTATTGCTGTACGTGCTGTTTTAATTTCTTCCTGAAGTACCACTAGTGTAACCAGTTTTCTACAGTACAAAATACTCTTTAATGTCCCCCATAGGAAGAAGTCAAAGTGTGTAAATTCTGGAGAATGTTGGGAAAACTCAAACAGCATTCTTGAATTTCAAATATCACTTCAAAATGATCTCATGATCCTTGAATGTAATACATACATAACATCTTTTAAAACATATATATATATATATATATATATATATTTTTTTTTTTTTTTGGAAACCTTAGTAGATAAAATTAATTTACACTATAAAAAGTTAAGAATAATTATAGTCTTGAAGCTTCAGAGTTAATGAACATGAGAGAAATTTCTGGTGAATATAATGTTCTATATCATTAATGGAGTTTAAATTATAGTGAAGTATAAATTTATTACAGAAATATAGACTTAAAATTTGTTTTTTACATTTGTGTTAATTTTAAATAAAATACACTATTAATGGATATTGAACTCTAGCTGATATACATTCTGGAATATATAGGGTGGAGTATACTTATAATTCATTTTAAAATATTCCAAAGTAAAATGGATTAAGAGATGGGTAAAATTTGAAAAGTCTGATAGATATGTGTGATAAACCATGTACAGTAAATATTACTGGTGAAATATAGGTGGCTAATATGAGTGTGCATTTTAAAATTTATTCAACTTCACTATGTGTTTAAAAATTATAAATGCATTTCTATTTATTACATTATATAGTAATATGATGAAAATTTCAAAACAATAATATGAATGCTAAAACATAAAATATATTACTATGTATCTTAGAAAATTAGAAAGCTTCACCCACATCATTGGAAAAGGTAAAATCTCCTTATTAAAAGCTAAATAATGTTCAGTTTTTCATATATACCTCAATTCTTTATCTATTCATTTGTCAACAAAACATTAGGTTGTTTCCATGTCTTGGCTATTGGAAATAATGTTGCAATGAACATGGAAGCATAGATCTCTGTTTTAGGTAGTGATTTCATTTCTTATGATCATGTACCCAAGAGATGAGTTACTGGATCACTTGATAGTTCTGTGTTTGTTTTTGGAGAAATTTTCATACTGTTTTTAATAGTAGCTGCAACAATTTATATTTCCACTAACAGTGCACAAATGTTTCCCTTTTCCCACACCCTCACAAATACTTGTTATCTCTTCTTTTTGATAATTGCCATACTATTAGAAGTAAGATGGTGAATGATTTGTGATGTTCAGTGCCTTCTGTACCTAGAAGATATACTGTTAAAAAAACAAACAAACAAACAAAATCTAAAATAACCTGCAAGAGATCATTTATAGGTAGAATGTAAAAACATCAAATACATTGAAGCAGTATGGAAAATTGTGGTTACCAAATCTAATGAGGTGAGGTAAATTGGGAGATGTTAGTCAAAGCATACAAAGTTGCAGATATGTAGGATGAATAGTCTATAGATCTAATTTCCAGCATGATGACTATAGTTAATAACATTGTATTGAGTACTGAAAATTTGTTAAGAAAGTAGATTTTAGGTACTTGCATTACAAGCAAAATACAGCAACTGTGTGTGGTATTGATATGCTGATTAGTTTGACAATGATAATTATTTTACTAGGTATAAGGATATCAAATCTTCATGTTGTTCATCTTCAATATGCAAAATTTTAATTTAAAGATTTTTGAACACTAGAAAATTTGGGAGAGCGTGAAGATGGTGACCAGGGAGGAGGTCCCTAAAGCCTCTCCCAAAAAACGCAATTGAACAGCCATCCAGGAGCCAAGAAAGAGGACCCAGAGTGACACAATGATAGCTGAGAAATCCACACGTCCCAATAAAACACCTGAGGGTTGCAGAGAAGGGGGTGAGTGGGGAAGAGGAGAGGGAGCAGAGATGGATCATGACAGGACCGTGTCGCTGCTGACAATCTGGGAGCAGCCTCCCAATGAACAGCAAGAAGTGGAGGGACCTTGAATATATACACACCACCTCCAAAAGTGGCTGGAGACAAGACATAAGGCCTAAACAACACCCCTCTCTCCCAAAACTTGGCCCCCAGTGCTACCTAGTGTCTACCTTAAAACAAGACACCATAAAAATACTACTCAGGTTTCCAGGGTTCTGCTGAACATATTAGCCCTCATGCCAATGAAGAATAACCCAGCAGACATTATGAGTTTCTTAGTATGTAACGCTGCTCAGAAAGGCTATGAAAAATATCCTGAAAAGAGTCTCATAGATCTAGAAATTTCTGAACTAAGTGACAGAGAATTTAAAGTAGCCATTCTTAAGACTGTAAGAGAAATGAAAACATACTGCCAAAACATCATAGCTGAGGTGAACAAACTAAGAAAGGAAATCAGTGAACAAAGGAAAAATTTGACAAAGAAATTCAAAACATAAGAAAGAACATGATGGAAATTTGAGAGATAAATAATACAATAAAAGATGTGAGAAACAAAATAACAGCCATAGGAAACAGGGACAACCAGATGGAGGAAAGAATTAGTGATATCGAAGATCAGAACATGGAAACATCTCAGAAAGAGGAAGAGAGAGAATATAAAGCGATAAGGAATGAAAAATATCTGCCAGAGCTATCTCACTCCATGTGACAAAATAACAGCAGGAAAATAGGATTAGAAGAAGGAGGAGAGGACACAACAGAGAACATACTCAGACAAATAGTAGACGAGAACTTTCATGGCCTACGGAAAGATCTGGAACTGCAAGTTCAAGAAGAAAAGAGTTCTGCTAAATACCTGGATCCTAGTACATCTTCTCCAAGACTCATGATACTAAAGATGTCAAAAACTAAAGACAAAAGAAAAATCTGAAGGCAGCCTGGGAAAAAAGAATTCTAACCTTTAGAAGAAAATCCATCAGGATGGCATCAGACGTCTCAGGAGAAACTCTACAAGCCAGGAGGGAGCGGAATCAAATATTCAAAACTATAAAACAGAGAAATATCCAGCCAAGAATAAATTATCCAGAAAAATTATCTTTCAGGTTTGAAGGTGGAATAAAGACTTTCTCAGACACACAAAAGCTCAGAGAATTTTCCACCATGAGGTTGGCACTTCAGGAAATACTGAAGAGGCCCTTTGACCTGAAACAAAACATCAGGACAAATGGAATAGAGTTGAGGCAACAAAAAACAAACAAAAAACAAATAATAGCAAAAAATAATGGCCTAAAGAAATTTTCACATATTGATCATCACTTTAAATGTTAATGGACTGAACTCACCAATAAAAAGACACAGAGTGGCAGACGGGATTAAGAAACAAAATTCATCCATACAGTGTCACCAAGAGACACACCTCAGCCATAAGGGCAAACACAGATTCAGAGTGAAAGGATGGGAAACAATACTCCAAGCAAATGGTAACCAGAGAATAGCAGGAGTCACCATACTGATATATGATGAAATAAACTTCAGGTTAAAATAGATAGCAAGAGACAAAGATGGATATTACATAATGATAACAGACAGAATGTAAGAACAAGAAGATGACACTAATTAATATGTGTGACCCCAACCAGGATGCACCAAAAAATACAAAGCAACTACTAAGAGATCTGAAAGGAAAACTGACAAAATCACAATCATTGTGGGAGACTTAAACACCACCTAACAGCCATGGACAGATCATCAAAAACAGAAAATAAATAAGGAAATATCAGCTCTAAAGAAAACTTTACAGCAATTGGACATCATTGATATTTACAGGACACTTCATTCAGCAAAATGAGAGTATACTTTCTTTTCTAGTGCACATGGAATATTCTCAAGTATAGACAACATGCTGGAACACAAAAGTAGCCTCAGCAAATTCAAGAAAATCAAAATCATACCAAGTGTACTCTCAGACCACAAAGCTTTGAAATTGGAAATCAACTGTAAAAGGAAAGCAGAAAAAAACACATATACATGGAGATTAAACAACATCTTATTTAAAAAGGACTGAATAAAAGAACTAATAAAAGAAGAGATTAAAAAATATACAGAAATTAATGACAATGAAAATACAACATCTTAAAGAACCAGAAAAAGGAGGGCAGACAAAAGCCAAAGTCAGCAGAAGGATAGAAATAATAAAAGTTAAAGCAGAGCTAAACCAATTAGAGAACAGAAGGACAAAAGAAAAAATTAATATTACAAAGAGTTGGTTCTTTTAGAAAGTCAACAAAATTGAGGATACCCTGCCTAGACTTATCAAAAGATGAAGAGAAAGACACAAATGTCCAAAATTAGAAAAGAAAGGGGAGAAATTACCACTGATATGATAGAAATGCAAAGGATTATAAGAAAATATTATGACGGGCTTTATGCTACTAAATTTAACAACCTAGAAGAAATGGAGAAGTTTCTAGAAACTTACAGCCTACCTATACTAAACCAAGAAGAAGTGGATAATCTAAATAGACCAATCAATAGCAAAGAGAATGAAATGACTATCCATAATCTCACTGGAAGCAAAAACCCTGGACCCCATGGTCTCACCAACTAATTCTACCAAGAATTCAGGAAAGAATTAACTCCTATCCTCAGACTCTTCCAAAAAATTAAAGAAGCAATATATCCTAACTCATTCTATGAGGCCAATATTACCGTCATACTGAAGCCTGGTAAAGACAACACAAAAGCAGAAAACTATAAAACAATATCTCTGATGAACACAGATGCAAAAATCCTAAACAAAATATTAGCGAATAGAATACAACAATTCATCAAAATGATTGTACATCATGATCAAGTGCAATTCATCCCAGGAGCACAAGGTTGAATCAACGTATGAAAATCAATCAATGTGACACACCACATAAACAAAATAAATGATAAAGACCATATGATCATGTCAATTTGTACAGAAAAAGCTTTCAATAATACAAAATATCAATTTGATCAAAAAACTGAATAAAATAGGTGTAGAAGAAAAGTATCTCAACATAATAAAGGCCATATATGACAAACCCTCAGCTAACATCATACTGAATGGGGAAAATCTGAAGCGTATTCCACTAAAATCAGGAAGAAGACAGGGATGCCCTCTATCACCACTGCTATTCAATAGAGTACTGGAAGTTCTAGCCTCAGCAATCAGGCAAGAGAAAGGAATAAAAGGTATCCAAATTGGGAAAGAAGAGGTCCAATTGTCACTAATTTGCAGATGGTATGATCCTTCATGTAGAAACTTTTAAAGATTCCACCAGGAAACTATTAAAAAAAATAAATGAATACAGTAAAATCACAGGATACAAAATTAATGTACAAAAATCAACAGTATTTCGGGAGTTTCCTGGTGGTGTAGTGGCTAGGGTTCGGTGAACTAAGCCCTGTGGCCTAGGTTCGATTCCCAGTGAAGGAACCACCAAAAAATAAAAAATATATATCAGCAACATTCCTATATACAAACAACGAATCCTTAGAAAAAGAAACGAGGCGGCACTTCACTTTGCTATCACAACAAAAATAATGAAATACCTTGGAATTAATTTAACAAAGAATGTGACAGACTTATATAGAAAACTCTAAGACATTTTTGAAAGAATTTGAAGCAGACACTAAGAAATGGAAAAGTATCTTCTGTCCATGGATAGGAAGACTTAACATTGTTAAAATGGCCATTTTGCCCAAAGCAATCTACAGATTTACTGAAATATCCATCAACATACCACAGTCATACTTTCTTGAAATAGATAAAAGAATTATCAGATTTATATGGAACCATAAAAGACCTCGAACTGCCAAAGCAATACTACATAAAAAGAGCAAGGCTGGTGGTATTACACTTCCTAACTTCAATTTCTATTACAAAGCATCAATAATCAAAATAGCTTGGTATTGGAAGAAAAACAGAAAAATAGAACAATGGAACCCAACTGAAAACCTAGAAATAAATCCATAAATTTATGAACAAATAATATTTAAAAAGGAGCAGAAATTATGCGATGGAAAAAAGACAGCTCTGTAGTAGGTGGTACTGAAAAAGCTGGAAAACATACACAAAAGAATGAAACTGAGCTGTGAATTCTCACCATATAGAAAAATTAACTCAAAATGATTAAAGACCTTCATATAAGACCTGAAACAATAAACTGTATAGAAGAAAACATAGGTACTAATCTTATAAACCTAGGGCTCAAGGAAGACTTCATGAACCTGACATCAATGGCAAGGGAAGTAAAAGTAAAAATAAATGAATGGGACTAAGTCAAACTAAAATCTTCTGCACCGCAAAAGAAACCATCAACAAAGCCAAGAATCAGTCAACTGAATGGGAGAAAATATTTGCAAACAACCCATTAGATAAGGGTCTAATATCTAAAATATATAAAGAACTAATAAGATTTAACAACAAAGAAACAAAGAACCCAATTGAAAAGTGGGCAGAAGAACTAAACAGACACTTCTCCCATGAAGAAATACAAATGGCCAGAAGACATATGAAAAAATGCTCATCCTCATTAGCCATCAGGGAAATGCACATCAAAACCACAATAAGATACCATCTCACACCTTATAGAATGGCTATTATCAACAAGACAAGGAAAAACAAGTGTTGGAGTAGATGTGGAAAGAAAAAATCTCTCACACTCTGTTGCTTGGAGTGCAAACTGGTACAACCACTATGGAAGACGATGTGGAGGTTTCTCCTAAAATTGTGAATGGAGTTATCATATCACCCAATGATCCCCTTCTGGGGATCTACCACAAAAACTTAAAAACCTTAGTCTGCAAAAACTTATGTACCACAATGTTCATTGAAGCACTGTTCACAGTGGCCAAAACATGTAAACCACAAAAGTGCCCTGTGACAGATGACTGGATAAAGAAGCTGTGGTACATATATACAATGGAATATTACTCAATTATAAGAAAAGATGAAATACTGACATTTTAAAAAATATGGCTAGACCTGGAGATCATCATAGTTTGCGAAATAAGCCAGACAGGAAAAGCAAAAAACTGTATGATTTCACTCATACGTGGAATATAAAACTGAAAGCAACAAAGAAAAAACAAACAAACAAACCAAAAACCCATGGACACAATCAATAGTTTTATATTTATTTGGGGACAAGTGGGGAGAGGATAGGAGAAGGAAGAGGGGTGGTAGAGGAGGTAGTGGGATCTAAGTATATGGTAATGGAAAAGAGAACTCACAATGGGTGGTGAACTTATTATACAACAAGTTGACAATGCATTGTAGAATTGTATACCTGGAACCTATGTAATTCTTGCTAACAAATGTCACCCCAATAAATTTAACAATAAAAAAAAACTTAAAAAATACTAGTAATTTTGTTTACGTTATAATAGGAAAAATTAAATGAGCTCTTCATTACACTAATATTAGTGCATTAAATATGTACGCACAACCATGATAATATTTTAGAACACAGAAAAATATTCAAGAGAATATATTAAACAAATTGGAACATAAATGTATGAAAGTAATAGGAATTGAGATAAAAAATGAATAGAAGAAATAAATTAAAAAGTTGCATACATAGATTGATGTTGAGAGTCTGTCATGAATACCTCAAATCTGTGCATATAAAGGCTCAGGAAAATAAAAATAAACAAGAAATATTAAAAAATTATATTTGAGTAATTTTTTAGTCTTTAACAACTGCTGTAGACATATTTTTTAATGAAAAGTTTGAAAACTGTTTTAGAGTCAGAGTTGATAAACGAGTACTCCAAAATTAATATTATAGTTCTGGGAGGGAGGGAAAGATGGCAACTGGAGAGCAGGTCCCTGAAACCTCTCCCAGAAAACACAATTGAACGGCCATCCAGGAGCCAAGAAAGAAGACCCTGCATGATAAAAAGGCAGCTGAGAAATCCACAAATTGCAAGTAAACACCTGAAGTTTGGAGAGAAGAAGGTAAGTGGGAGAGAGGGAAGGGAACAGAGACAGACTGCAACAGGACATGATCGCTGCTGACTATCCGGGAGCAGCACAGTGCACATGAGGGGGCAGGCAAGAGGAAAAGCCGAGGGGGAGCTGGTCTTTGGAGTGGTGTGTTGGGGACGGAGTTTAGGAGTCAGCCTCTGGAACTTTTTGAGTGGATGGAGGGCTGAGCAAGGACTCTGAACTGCAGAAACAATACCACAGCTCCAGGCCCCCTGGAGACACTCAGCTCAGGTGCACAGCTCCTACAAAGGGCTGTAGCACCCGGTCCCGGCCCACAGCAGAGGCGAGCCAGCTGAAGCGCAGGCACACATGGCTTCTACACAGCGCTGCAGTTCCTGTTCCTGGCCCACTGCAAAGGCGACCCATCTGTCTCAGGTCAGGCCCACAGCTTTGGACTTCTGGTGCATGCACTTACCCATGTGCCCCTGGGTTCTAAAAGCAGTGTAAACCCACAGATGGCTAGATGCTGAAACAGGGCTAGGAAGAAAGGTGGATTTGATAGCATTTGCCCGAGCCAGCAGAAACAGCCTCAGCCTGCATCATCCAGCTTCCATAGCATAGGGCAGAAGGCGCATCTACTCCCAGAGTGCCTTTTGTGGACCTCTCCCCTGGATAGATGCGCATAGCCTCCAAACACAACAGGAGATCTGAAATAAGAAATAAACAATCCCCCTCTCTCCCAAAACTTGACCCCCAATGGCACCTACTGTCTGCCCTACAGCAAGACACCACAAAAGTAATAATCTGGGCACTAAACATAAAGCCCTCATGTCAAAGAGGAAAAAACCAGCAGACAGGATGAGTACCTTAAAAACTAAAACTCCTCAGAAGGAACATGAAAATTATCCAGAAAACGGCTCAGTAGACCTAGAAGTTTCTGAACTAAGCGACAGAGAATTTAAAGCAGCCATTCTAAAGGCTCTGAGAGAAATGATATCATACTGGCAGAGCACAATGGCTGAGATGAACGACATAGAAAAGGAACTCTGTGAACAAAAAGACCAATTTAACAAAGAAATTCAAAATATAAGAAAGATCAAGATGGAAATGAGAAAAATAAATAATAAAATAAAAGAAGTGAGAAACGAAATAACTGCAATAGGAAACAGGGCCAACCAGATGGAGAAAAGAATTAGTGATATCAAAGATCGGAACATGAAAGCAGCTCAGAAAGAAGAAGAAAAGGAATATAGAACCAAAAGGATTGAAGGAAGCCTGCAAGAACTATTCGACTCCATGACACAAAACAACATCAGGACAATACGAATAGAAGAAGAGGCAGAGCAATGTACAGAGAGCATACTCAAACAAATAGAGGATGAGAACTTTCCAAACCTATGGAAAGATCTGGAACCCCAAGTTCAAGAAGAAAACAGGTCCCCCAGATACCTGGACCCCAACAGATCTTCTCCAAGACACATGGTACTAAAGATGTCCAAAACTAAAACAAAGAGACTATTCTCAAGGCAGCCAGAAAAAAAAGAACTATAACATTTAGAGGAAAACCATTTGGCTGGCATCAGATTTCTCAGCAGAAACTCTACAAGCCAGGAGGGAATGGAATTTCATATTCAAAAACCTAAAAGACAGAAACTTACAGCAAAGAATAAATTATCCAGCAATTTTAACTTTCAGATATGGAGGTAGAATAAAGAACTTCTCAGACACACAGAAGCTGAAGGAATTTTCCAGGACAAGGCCAGCACTCCAAGAAACACTGAAGGAGGCTCTTTGACCTGAAACAAAACATCAGGAAAAATGGAACAAAGTTAGGGCAACAAGAAAGAAACAAAAATAAAATAAAAACAAACAAGGAAATAACTAATGGCCACAGGAAATCCTCACATATCGATCATCACTCTAAATGTTAATGGACTGAACTCACCAATAAAAAGACACAGAGTAGCAGACTGGATTAAAAAAACCAAACCCATCTATATGCTGTCTCCAAGAGGCACACCTCAGCCATAAGAAAAAACACAGACTCAGAGTGAAAGAATGGAAAACAATACTGCAAGCAAATGGTAACCAGAGAAAAGTATGAGTGGCCATACTGATATCTAATGAAATAAACTTCAGGTTATAAAAGATAGTAAAAGACAAAGATGAACATTACATAATCATAAAAGACACAATACAGCAACAAGAAGATTTGACACTAATTAATATACATGATCCCAAGCAGGATGCACAAAAATATACAAAGAAACTACTAACAAATTTGAAAAGAGATACAGACGAATACACAATCATTAACACCCCACTAACAGACATGGACAGATCATCCAAACAGAAAATAAATAAGGAAATATCAGCTCTAAATGACACATTACAGCAATGGGACATAATTGACATTTACAGGACACTTCATCCAGCAAAAGGAGAATATACCTTTTTTTCCAGTGCACATGGAACATTCTTAAGGATAGACCACATGCTGGGACACAAAAGTAGCCTCAGCAAATTCAAGAAGATTGAAACCATTTCAAGTATATTCTCAGACCACAAAGCTTTGAAATTGGAGATCAACTGTAAAAGGAAAGCAGGAAATTCATATATACATGGAGATTAAACAACTTACTAAGAAGCTTACTAAGAAGACAGGATAAAAGAACAAATAAAAGATGAGATTAAAAAATATATAGAAACTAATGACAATAAAAATACAATATATCAGAATTATTGGGACCCAGTGAATGCAGTAATAAGAGGGAAATTTATACCATTACAGGACTATCTTAAGATACAAGAAAAAACCACACGCAAATATCTTATATTCCCAAAGGCAGCAGAAGGAAAGAAATAATAAAAATTAAAGCAGAGCTAAACCTACTAGAGAACAGAATGACAACAGAAAAAATTAATATTACGAAGAGCTGGTTCTTTGAGAAAGTCAACAAAATTGACAAACCTCTGGCTAGACTAATCAAAGGGTGAAAGGAAAGGACACAAATATCCAAAATTAGAAATGAAAGGGGAGAAATTGCCACTGATACCACAGAAATAGAAATGATTATAAGAAAATATTACGAAGAACTATATGCCACTAAATTTAACAACCTAGAAGAAATGGACAAGTGTCTAGAAACTTATAGCCTACCAAGACTGAACCAAGAAGAACTGGATAATCTAAATAGAACAATCAATACCAAAGAGATTGAAATGACTATCCATAATCTCCCTAAAGACAAAAGCCCTGGACCAGATGGTTTCACCAGTGAGTTCTACCAAGCATTCAAAGAAGAATTAACGCCTATCCTCAGACTCTTCCAAAAAATTGAAGAGGAAGAAATACTTCCTAACTCATTCTATGAGGCCAACATTACCCTAATACCAAAGCCTGGCAAAGACAATACAAAACATGAAAACTATAGACCAATATCTCTGATGAACACAGATGCAAAAATTCTAAACAAAATATTAGCAAACAGAATACAACAATGCATCAAAAAGATCATACATCAAGATCAAGTAGGATTCATCCCAGGAGCACAAGGATGGTTCAACATACGAAAATCGATCAATGTGATATACCACATAAACAAAATAAAAGTTAAAGACCATATGGTCATATCAATTGATGCAGAAAAAGTTTTCAAGAAGATACAACATCCATTTATGATCAAAAAACTAAATAAAATTGGTATAGAAGAAAAGAACCTCATTTTTGAGAAAGTCAACAAAATTGACAAACCCCTGGCAAGACTAATCAAAGGACGAAAGGAAAGGACACAAATATCCAAAATTAGAAATGAAAGGGGAGAAATTACCACTGATACCACAGAAATACAAAGGATTATAAGAAAATATTATGAAGGACTTTATGCCACAAAATTTAACAATCTAGAAGAAATGGACAAGTT
>PVJL010015538.1:0-23923 GCA_004026885.1 Lyroderma lyra | reverse complement strand
TTAATTCATTTTTATTGTTAGACTTATTGGGGTGACATCTGTTAGCAAGGATTACATAGGTTTCAGGCATACAATTCTACAGTGCATTGTCAACTTGTTGTATAATAAGTTCACCACCTAATGTGAGTTCTCTTTCCATCACCTTATATTTAGCTTCCCCCCCTCCTCTCCCACCCCCTCCCCTTTCTCCCCTCCCTAATCTGGAACCCCCACCATACAGTTTTCCATTCTCCATAGCTGTTGCATCATTTTCTACTCCCACTTCCATTTCACAAGTTCCAGTTACTCCATATCCTCACTAAGATTTGTTATTTTCTTTCCTTTCCTGATAGTGGCCATCTTAATAGATGCGAAGTGATATTTTATTATAGTTTTGATTTGCATTTCTCTAATGATTAGGGATAGTGAGCACCCTTTCATATACTTGTTGGGCATGCATATATCTTCTTTGGAGAAATGTCAATTCAACTCCTTTGACTATTTTTAAAAAACTGGGTTATTTGTTTTTGTTGTTTTGAATTTTAGGAATTCTTTATATGTTCTGAATACTTGTCCCTTATCAGATAGGTGATTTTAAAATATTTTCTCTCATTTTGTATGTTGTCTTTTTACTATGTTGATCTTTTGCTTTGATGCACAGAACTTTTAAAGTTTGATGTAGTCCTATTTGTCTTTTTTTGCTTTTGTTTCCTGCACTTTTGGTCTGATATCCAAGATATCATTGCCAACTCCAATGTCAAGCAGGTTTTCTTTATATTTTCTTCCACAACACAGGTGTCCAAACTTTTGGCTTCTCTGGGCCACGTTGGATGAAGAATTGTGGAAGAATTGGGCCACACAGAAAATAGACTAACACTAACAATAGCTGATGAGCTAAAAAAAAAAGGTCACACAAAAAAATCTCATAATGTTTTAAGAAATTGTGTTGGACCACATTCAGAGCAGTCCTGGGCTGCAGGTAGGACATGCCTGTTGTAGAAGTTGTACAGTTTTTGGTCTTATGTTTAGATCTTTATTTTGAGTTAATTTTTATATATGGTGTAAGTATCTAACTTAATTCTACCTACCCAGGGAGGCAGACTGCTCCCAGATCTAATCCTTTCCCTTCCTGCTGTTGTCACAAACCACTTTAGCTCACCTCCCAATTTTAAATACTTTCAGATGTTTTTAGACATAATTCAGAAACAAATCTTACTGTCCCCACACTCCAGGAAGCATATGTCAGCTTTGGAGAGCATCTATAAAGTTCTAGTCATACTTGGCTTATGGAGCGGGAGGGCAAGCAGTATCCCTCATAGTGGTAAGGGGGAAGACATATGGAGAAAGGGAGGCAGGTAGCAACACACAATAACTCTCTCCTGTGGAATTTTCTACTACTAATGTCCTCTGACTAGTGTCTTCACTTCTTCTGTACCCCAGAGCTGCAACTTGGTCTAAGGAAGACATACAGTCAAATTTCATAGTCTCAGAAGATAAAGCATAGAGGCATTGTCCTTTATGGTTTACACACTTCGGAGCCTCCCTCTGTTAAAACTCCAGGAAATGAAAAAGTTCCTCTTAAAACCCAATTATGTATGTTTACATGCATCCATAGTTTTGCTGTTATCTGGAGTCCTGGTTTTTTAACTGCACCTCAGGACTTCCTTGCAGAATCTACTTGATCTTGAAGTTTGCCTTTTCAAAGCACTTTTACTGAGAAATTCATTTTGCAATAATGGCCTCTATTTTTGCACATCTGAAAATATTATAATTTTGCCCTAACAGCTACATAACTGTTTAGTTTTGGTATTAAATCCAGGTTGGCAGTTACTTTTTCCTGACACTTCAAAGACGTTCTGACCTCATTTGGTTGAAAATCTTATTAACGTACGTTTCACTCCTTTTTAAGGAAGCTATCATTTGTCTTTGGCTGCTTTTGACATCATGCCATTGTCTTTGTTATACTATGATGTATCAAGGTATGAATTCCTTTTCATGTGTTTTGCTTAGGATTCACAGTAACTCAGTAAGCCGAATACTCATGTAATTTGTCAATTTGGAAAATTTTAGTTTTGATTTCTTTGAATACTGTCCCTCTTTCTCTTTGAAATTCAAGTTAGATCCTCTGATTTTTCTTGTCGTTTTCATTTAAATTTTTTTATTGTTAGACTTATTGGGGTGATATTGGTTAGCAAGAATTACATAGATTCCAGGTGTACAATTCTACAGTGCATCATCTATTTGTTTCATTGTATGTTCACCACCCAGTGTGAGTTCTCTTTCCATCACCATATATTTGGCTTCTCTCCCTCCTCCCCCACCCTCTTCCCTTTTGATCCCAGATATCCACTAAACTATTGACTGTCTCCATAAGTTTTTTGTTTGTTTTTTTTCTCTGTTACTTCAGTTTTATATTCCACATATGAGTGCAGTCATACGGTTCTTGGTTTTTTTCTGTTTGGCTTATTTCACTAAGCATGATGATCTCAAAGTCTATCCATTTTGTCGCAAATGGCAATATTTCATCTTTTCTTATAGCTGAGTAATATTCCATTGTGTATATGTACCACAGCTTCTTTATCCAGTCATCTGTCGCAGAGCACTTTGGTTGTTTTCATGTCTTGGCTGTGATGAACATTGGGGTACATAAGTCTTTGTGGACAAAGGTTTTCAAGTTTTTTGGGTAGATCCCCAGAAGGTATCTGCTGGTTCATATGGCAACTCCATTCCCAATTTGCTGAGGAAACTCCACACTATCTTCCATAGCGGTTGTACCAATTTGCATTCTCCACATCCTCTCCAGCACTTGTTATTCCTTGTCTTGTTGATAATAGCCATTCTCACAGGTGTGAGGTGGTATCTCACTGTGGATTTGACTTGCATTTCTCCGATAGCTAATGAAGTTGAGCATTTTTTCTAATGTCTGTTGGCCATTTGTATTTGAAAAAAATCTCAGGTATTGCTTATAATCATGTAAATTGCACATAAGTTTGAAAAGCTGTTAGGTATTATCTGAAAGTCTGAAGACACACATACCCTGTGACCTTGCAATTCCACTGCTGTGTATAATGCATAAGGGAAATTTGAGTACACGTGCATCAGGATATCAGAACAAAAATATTTATGATTGCTGAATTCATAAAAAATAAAATTTGGGAATAATATCAACATTCATTAACGATAAATGGAGAAACAAATTATGGTATCTTCAAGCAATGGCATACTATAAAGTAGTAAAAATAAATTACATAAACATATACAAAAGTGGATGATTATTATAAATTCCTTGATGTGAAAAACAACACGTAAAAGACTACAAACTATATAATTTTATTTATATAAACTTTAAAAGCAGGCCAAAATACTGTTGTTTTTTTTTTTGTTTTTAGAAATACATAGACTGTAAAACCATTTTTAAACAAAGAAGAAAAAGTGCTATGAAAATCAAAAGTATTGGTGAGCACTAGTGAGAGTGAGAGTTCTGATTTGGGCTTTTGGGTGCATGCAATGTACTTCTTGACCTGAGTAGTGATTACACAGATGATCACTTTTACATTTATTCATAAAAGGACTAATGGTGGAGTCTTGAGAAAATTAACATTTTGGGGGTAAATACTGATAGAAAGGGCATTCCACCTCTGGGTGAGAGTCTACTTTGATTGTTTTCATCTCAATGAATGGGACGTTTCATAGCACCAAGTAACAGAGACCAAAGAGCATTTACTGTGCCTTTATTCTCTCTAAGACGATGCTAGGCAACAATTATATATTCTCACATTGTCGTCAGTCCTCTACCTAAGGTAGGGTTACTTTGAATAGTCGTTCAGTCAATTTTAATTTTTTTTATCAATTAGGAATTTTTTTCTGCATTTATTTTTATTTTTCAATTACATTTGACATACAACATTATATTGGTTTCAGATGTACAGTACAGTGATGAGACATTTATGTAACTTATAAAATCCTTATTCTGATACATCTAATTCCCATCTGACACCATATGTAGTTATTATAATGTTACTAACTGTATGTCCTATGCAGCACTTTATATCCCTGTACTATGAATTTGTACTTATTGATTTCCACTTCCCCCCAACCTCCTCCCATCACCCCAACAAATCTAGTAGCCATCTGATGCCAGCCGTATTTATTGCAACATTTTTTACTATATTCCCATGTCATACCTTGTATCCTCATAACTATTACTTTGTAACCGACAAAATGAATTTCCCTCATTTTTTTAGATTCTTTTTTCTTTTTTCTTTTCTGACTGGATGTTTTCTGCTACCTTGTCTATCAATTTGCTGATTCGACTTCTACTCCATCTAGTCTGCTGGTAATTTCTTCTATTGCATTCTGAATTTCAATTATTGTATTCTTAATTTCTGACTGGTTCTTTTTCATGGTTTTGAGGTCCTTCTTTATGCTTACTATCTCTCTGTTAAAGTTTTTAGTAAGTTCCTTGAGCATCCTTAAAATCATCGTTTTGAACTCTGTATCTGACAGGTTGCTTTCCTCCATCTTGTTTATTTCTTCTGGACTTTTCTGCTGTTCTTTTATTTGAGACGTATTTCTTTGTTTCCTCATTTTGGATACCTGTCTGTGTTTATTTCTATGTATTAGGTAGATTTGCTACATCTCCCAGTATTGGTGGATAGCCTTATGTAGTAAGTGCATTGTGGGGCTCTGGTCACTTGTGCTAGGTGCTCCTATATATTCTGGTTTTGTGCCAATGCTGTGCCTGGAGCTCCTCAGCAAATGTCTCAGAGCACTTAGGCTGATCGTCGCCTGCCTGGGGTCTGTAGACTTAAGTAGTTTTCTAAGAAAGACTGTAATGCAGGCAGAGCTGGCTGCTCACTGGAGACAGTGCCTCTGGCATTGGTGGAGTTGGGTGGGGTGGGATTTCAGTAAATCGGCAGGGTAAAGCCAGCAGAGATCACCAGACCACTCAAGTTTAGATTTGGCTGTGTGAGGGAGGGTGCAGCACAAGAAAGATGGTGCCCACCAGTCAGATCTCACCAGACCAGTCAGGTTCAGATATGGTTGAGTACAGGTGGGTGCAGGAAAGATGGCACCTACTAGCTGGCCGCATGGGAGAAGGACCTACTCAGGAAAAATGGCGACTGTCCTCCAACCCTCATCTGAAAGCCACACACCTCATTCTGCCCCCAGCATGTCTCCAGTGCCCCTCGAGTCACTTGTCTTCCATTGGAGCCCAGTGTGAGCACCCATGAGTGACTGATTCTGTGCAGGTACTTCAAGAGGACTGTGCTTCCTGCTGTCCTTTGTCTCAACCAGACTGTCAGTGTTTCCACCACCTTCCACAGTCAGATGTTGTGGGGCTCCTCCTCCGAGCACCAGAGCTGCAGGCTGGGGAGCTTGGTATAGGGCTGGGGTCCCTTGTCCTCTGGGGGAACCTCCAGGCTGAGATACCCTCCTGATTCTCCACCACCACCAGAGGTTTGGCTCCCTTTTCATCTGTACCCTTCTTATCAGTTTTGATGTGGCCTCCACTTTGTATTCCTAGCTATAAAATTTCTGCTCAGCAAGAATTCAGGTGGCTCTCTAGACTGATTGCTCAATAATTTAATTGTAATTTTAATGTGCATACAGAATGAAGCAGGCACAGTGTTTACCTACTCTGCCATCTTGGATCAATTTTCAATTTTGTTATTTTTCTACTGTATTGTGTGAGATCAGGGTCCAATATATAATCTTTTGCCAAATGTCCATCCACTTGTTTCAACCTTGGAAGGAGTCCACTTTCAGCCTGTATAATTTGTATATAATCTGTTTTTTTGGTCTTTCTGTTTCATGGATGATCAGTTCATTAGATTCAATAGCAAACTTTATCCACTTCTTTTTTTGGGGATTTCTTTGTTTTTTGTGTGTGAATCTTTTTAGACCATTTTGAATCTAAGTTTTCTATTTTAATTGTTGAAGCCTACTTCATCCCTAAATTTTGACATATTGTTAAATATATTTATGTTTTCCTAAGTACAACTAGAAAGAATATCACAAGATAATTATGAATATAGGTGTCTCACATCAAAAAGCCTTCTGTGGTATTGCCCTTAGACAATTTATTTAGTTTTAATGCCTTAATTTTTTTCCTTCACAATGAAGATAACAACAATAGCTTTAATAATACTAATGGTAATAAATTATATAATAATATTATTAATAATAATTCATAGAGTTTTTATGAGTAGTAAATGTTATTAAAGTGCTCATAATTGGCACATAATAAATCCTGAATAACTATTAGCTAGTATCAATAACTATTGATATTGTTAATTAATCTTTTAAAAAGTTGTATTAGTTTCCTATTGCTGTTGTAACAAATTACTACAAACAGTAGCTTAAAGCATCTTAAATTTTTTCCTTTTTTGTTTTATAACATATAGTTTTCTAATTAAAATGTTATTTATGTTTATTAGAGTTAAATATTTTAACAGCTCTGGAAGTCAGAAATCTCACAGGAGTAAATCCAAGGTGTTAACAGGATTGCCATCCTTATAGAGGCTCTAGGGGAGAATCTGTTTCCTTGCCTTTTCATTTCATTTCAAACATAATCAGTTGACCTCACAAAGGAACATTGTAGAGGTTAGGAAATGTAGTCTACCTCTTGGTAACTTTAAGAAACTGTCAATGTTCACTTCAAAGTGTCTTTTCTTGTCATTTTGTATCCAATGACCACCTGACATAAGAGTCATATGAGATAATATTTGGGGATGAGCGGGAGTTAGGAATGGTGGTAGAGAAGAATGTGCACCACTGGTGAGAGCAACTTGCACCTCTGTAGGTTCTGAAAAAAAAAGAAGAAAGCCCTTATTTTTTTTTCTGAAGATAAACAGAAATAGTGGACTAGAAATCCAATGCTATTTAATAAGGTCTAAGTTAACAGTACCAAGCTAGGAATGTTGTTAATAAGTGACTTCATCTTGCTTAGTCACAAGCTTTTTTTTTTTTTAATCTTTATAAGAGAAATAGTAATGAAATCAATATTTGATTTGAAGATACTGTTGTTATTTTCAACCATGACAATTCCTGGGATGTTAAAATCTACTTTATTTTATCTTTTATGGATCCTACATCTTACAAAGACAGTTATATAGTATTGTTAGGCAAATGCTCAGATGAATATGCTTTGGTACCTTCTGAAGTCATTTCAAGTCTCGAAATACAGCTGAGCAGTGCCAGGCCCTATATGATATGTGAAGTTCAGTGTAATAAAAGTCTCTGAAGAACAGAGAAAAAGACAGAGATTAAAATTTATCTGCTTTATTCTGTAAACAAGTAAATCATATTTTGAGCAACTAAAAAATGTTTAAACTCCTATAATATAACCCAACTAGGAGTTTTCTTATATAAATAAGTAAACACTTTAAGGGAAACCAAAATAGACCTTTGTATAATGTTTCTACAATTTTAAAAACCTATGTTACTAAGGATAAAACAAAGAAACAAAAGGCAAAAATGTGTAATACAGTGTGTTTAATTTTCAATCTTAAAGTAATTTTTAATCTCTTTAGGGAAATTCAGAATGCTTTCCTTAGACATTTAACTATTAGGGAAAATAAGAACAAAGGAGTAGAATTATTTTAAAACTTTTATGGTTAAAAATATGTACAAACATGTATTTATACAATTTATAGTTTTTAAGAAATTCAGTAGGCTTTCATATGTGATTGCAAATAAATAAAGTCATTTAATTTTAGCAGTATATGGACGCATAAAATTAAATGAGCCTTATCAGACATTTTGACACATAACCTGGCATTCCTTATACTATTTATTTATAGACTCTAAAAGATTATAAAGACACAATACACAATTATTAAATCTAATATAAATTGCTTCATGATATAAAATATCCTATTTAAGTTATACCCTTGGTGAGGGTAACAAAAAGGAAAAGTTTCATTAGCCCTTCGACCAATGACACAATTTCCATGCGGGTAGTTCCTTCCATCTTCTGGAGCACCTGTATTTCATTATAGTGTTATTTGCTTACGCTCTGGAATCTCTCTATGCAAACAGTCCACTGACCATGACCAGCAGTCATACCATTGCCCTTTCACACTGAGCAGCATCCACCCAGCTGAGAAGCGTACATTGTCCCCACTATGAAGGTAGGTTAGTTGTCTTTACCATTGGTGACTGCCTCTGATGGCATCAAGCACATGACACTTGGCAGAAGTAATGCCCACTTGAGCTCAAGATTTTGGTCAAATTCCACTTGAGTTAGTCTATCGTGACTTGCACTCCTTAGGTGATTTCCAATTTAGACAAACACGAAAAATTAGAGGGGTGGCTTTGAGGATCAAGAGAAAATTTTCCCTGAGAGATCCAGCTCACTATCTCTACCAATAAAAGCAGTAATCAAATGTTACTTATTATATAATTCATAATCTTTTTAAGGAAGTAATCATCATTTAAACTATTAAAATGTACACATTACCAATTATGAGCATCATAATTTTATAACTCAGTACAAAAGTTTGATATAATTATTATATAGTTTATTTAAATGGTAATTGTCCCAAGTTCTATAGTTTCTTGTTTTTTTCTGCCTTCAGTGAAAGTGAACGCAAAAAGGAAGTTCTGATATTTAGCATTAGAGTAAGATACACGTGTCATCTGGTGGGGCTGCATTCCTCTTGAGCTGTGAGATCTCATTCTGAAGTCGTCTTCTTTCAGCTTGGATTATCTCCTCCTGCTTTGCAGCCTCTTCCTAAGGAGTGATAAATAAAACTACAGAGTTAATGTCCGGATCATTGGGGTAGGGAGGATAAGCCCAAATCATCACCTTTCCTTACTTATTTTAAGCCATTAGTAACAAAAGACAGTCCCTGAATTCTCCTTTCTATTCATGTCCTTTTTTACCTTTTATTCTTGGTTTCCTGTTTGAATAATTCTACTCCCATATCTCTTTTCTGTGGTACAGAAACATTTCCATCTCCCAATCCTTTAAGTATTGGTGTCTTAAGACAGAGAAGTGACCCTGGGTGGTGAACACATAATGCAACACATAGACGATGCATTGTAGAATTGTACACCTGGAACCTATGAAATTTTTGCTAATCAATGTCACCCCAATAAACTTAACAATAAAGAACATATTAAAACTGCATTTCAGCTAGAGGAAAAAAAAATTCCATGCTGAGGTCACTTTCTCCTTACTTCTTGGGCAATTTGAGTCACATATTGACTTCAATTTTCATTTATACAGAGGAATATTAGGGCTAGTTCTACAAGGAGAAGCTGATACAACTGGGTGTCTAGGTGACATCCACAATCAGATGAGGAGTCTAAGCCTTAGATCAGGGACTTTGTTTCAGGTCTCCAGTTAGGAAACAGAAGTAGAAAGAAAGAGTGAAGACAGATCAAGAACCCCAAGTTGATCTTACTGCTCTTCAGGGTAGGGC
Source organism: Lyroderma lyra (assembly GCA_004026885.1). Taxonomy (NCBI): domain Eukaryota; kingdom Metazoa; phylum Chordata; class Mammalia; order Chiroptera; family Megadermatidae; genus Lyroderma; species Lyroderma lyra. Next base: position 14,513 of record PVJL010015538.1, on the reverse strand, counting down.
TATAATTATAAAAATGTCTTGGACCCGTGCCTAGAAAACTCGGACCTACAAGTAAACTGGCCACTCTGGGGGAGGGTTAGAGTGCCCTCTGTCTCATAAGGGTGCTCACATAAGAATTTCATACTAGGCTTGCAAAAATAAAAGCATTGCAAACCCCACTCACTGGGAAGGCAGGTTTGATAACTTGCTAGGCTGTATGAATTGTCATTTGAATCTCTTTGGAAGCTAACTTTTCTAATCAGAAAAATGGAGCCATAATGGTTCTGCCTGACAGTGAACAGATTAGATGGGAAGATGGGAGAATGTATGTAAAGTACTTTGTACAGTGCTTGGTAAATAGGAACTACAGCTTATTAGGTGATGATAATAAAAAGGACTGGATGAAACATACTGAAAGAAAAAGGTTTTTGGAACCAGTGACAAGGCATGAACAGGGGCATAGATACAGTAATATGAAATTAATTTAACAAGGTTATCTGTGATCAAAAGAAAAGACTTTATGCAATTAAAAAGATAAAAAAGACTAATTATTATGGGTTACAAATGTCCTTGAATTTTATTTAAAAAATTATAGTGCTTATTCTGTGCTAAGCACCATTCTAAACACAAATACTGACTCATTTAATTATTAAAATAACCCTACAAAATAGGTATTATTACTGTCTCCATTTTCCATAAGCGGAAACTAAGACACAGAGGGAATAGATAACTCGTCCAAACCATGTATTTAGTAACGAGCTGGGATTCTTACCCAGGCTGTCTGACTCCAGAGCCCTTGACCTGAGCCATAATATTATTCTGTCACTCCCTCTTTATCACTGTTTCATGCTCTTATCAACACAGAGAGTGGAGATATAATTAAAATCCTGAGATGAAATAATGGATGAATACCTGGAGCTGACGTTCCCTGTCCCTGTTTTGCTGTGCCAGATAGCGGGCTCTGTTCTCCAGCATTTGTTTCACTTGTTCCTGATGGAGTCTCTCCCTCTCCGCCATCATTTGTTGGTTCTGCCTTTGAATCTCCTCCAACATTTGTGCTTGAGCCTTTGCAGCCTCTGCTTTCTTTCGTGCGTCTGGGAAGAAGAACATGACAAACCTTTCTAGGATTTAAGTGCCCTTGCCTTCTGCCTCCTGATCTTATTTGATTTGTTATTGCTGCTATACCTCATAGAGAAAATTCCCTGAAGCGATTTTCCTTTTCAGCTTACAATACAGCCCTACTTAGGTGAAATCTGAGGAGCTAAATATCATCCTTGCTATTCTAGTTCTAGTTTAATGATCCTAGGTGAACCAGGCTAAATTAATTAAAAACGTGTAGACAATTCTATCTTGCATCTTTTATTTTCTTCTTACCTTCCATCTCCTTTTCCTTTGCTGTGAGAGCCAAGTCTGTCTGTAGAATGGCATCACTCACAGACTGCTTGGACTGTAAATATGTTTGCAGCATTTCTTCAGCCTAGAAACCCCAAAAACATGCAGTTAGAAGTAGCAAATGGTGATCAGGATGGTATAAACCTTTCTACTTCTATTTCTTTCCAGTATCTTTTCCTCCCTGGAAGTGCTCATCCTGCACTTAGTGGAACTGTCAATCAAGCCTTTTCCATCACAGTGGTGGGTACAATCTCTGGGCTGGCCAGTCAGAGTAGCCAATGTCACTTGATACAAAGGATTTTGGTAAAGGTGAGAAAATACTCAATGTGGGTGTTTTAAAGAATCCTTTGAATCCTGGAAAAAATGTCATCTCTCCTTTGAGATGGAGGGCAAAAGATCTAATTAGGTATGGAGCTGTTGGGATTGGATCAAAGAAAGACACAGCGGGGGGAATTGAGGACATCGTTTAAACTGAACTTAGCTGTAGTTGCAACTAAATTTTACATTTTATGTAAGGCAATAAATTACAGATTTTTCTTAAGTTAATTTCAATTATTGGATTTCTGTCCTATGTACCCAAAAATAGTCCCTTTGCTGCAATGATCATTGATCATTACAAAAAAGTCTGGTGATTATGGTGAGAGTACAATTTAATTCGACAGCTATCATTAGAGTATAAATGTTTCCTTTCTGTTCTCACTGGATTTTGAAAAAAGCCAACAATTTCCTGCAATTAATTCATAAAACTCAGTATACCTGAATTCCTTTTCTAGGCTCCTGATAGTACTTTGCTTTCAGTTCTTCTGTCTTCTGAATGAAGAGATGATGCCCTCCTGGCTTGGAATAAATGCCCTGCTTCACGTTTTCTTCTAGAGGTCCAAAAATATCCTGAAGTAAAGCTGAGCAACGATCTGATGATGCCTCCAAGTTCTGTTGACAGAGGTCATCTTGTTTTGCTTCTAGCAGGGTCTTCAAAGGGACAAAGACCCATGGACAAGATATTAGCAACACTTTAAAATTTCTAGAAATGATTCTAAAAAGAAAATCTCTGTATTTTTTCTAGAAACTAGAGGACTACAAACAGGAGTATATCTTTCCTACCAAACCTAGAATTCCAAGGAGGATATACACTGTAGAAAAGTGACTTTAGTTTTACATTTGAAATCCCCTGAAACCCATTTCTTTTGCTATTTCTGCTTTAGATGTGATCTTCAGACTAAGAGCTATAGCCTCACACCCTAATTTTAAATGTAACCTATTCTTTTACAACTATGCCTGGTTTCAGTATTATATTGGACCTGGATTGCAATAAGAAGGTGAAATGGAATAACTGGCTAGAATGATATTGGGGTATGTATTAAACCTGGAGACACGGTGTTTTAGTAGATCTACTTAGCAATTCTGTATACTTTATTAATAGCAAAGTCAATACTTTATAAATAAGTATTTTTAAAAAATAAAATTATTTTAAAAATTAGTCCATGGGTATAACATGATAAGTTGTTCATGTGTAAAAGTTTTAGAAACAATAGCACCCAGAGTAGTTAACATTTGTTTGTTTGTTTTTAGAAAAACAGTGATTTCTTGGTCACGTAAGTGATAGTCATTATTTTCCAATCTAATAGGAATTGCTTTTCTTAATTAAGTCCTCATTTTGTCTTTCTTTGCCTTTTATTGCCCATAAGCCTCATGAACTAGAGCAAAAACAACTAATTACCCCTAATTCCTTCTGGAATCTTTGGTCCACGTCCTTGAAGGAATTCTTCATGAAGATTTCAATAGCCTCTTTCTCACTGGCCCTGTGCAGGTCCAGAAGCTCCTGGAGGGTGTCAGTGGGCAGCTGCACCTTCTGGCCCATCTGCTGGTCGTAGTGGGCAATGGCCTTTTGCACTGCGGCTGAGTTCTTGATCTTTGCCAAGGCCAGAACTGAGTTCTCCATGCAGGGCAGATGCCCACTGCTGATGGCCTTGACATAGGTCAGCACCAGGCTCTCTAGATCTTTACAGGAGAAAGACACGCTTGTATTATTTTCAAAGGAACAGAACATGCTTTAATTGGGTAATTCTGAAAATGTTAACTTAGCGATGCATTTCCTGAGTCTTTTCAGTATTCTGCACAGTGTTCAAGTGGCCCAAATAAGTTTTTTCAGGCAATTGTGTGATCAAGAAGCCAGATCTTTCTTCTGGAAAAGAAAGTGTTCAAAGGGGAAAACTAATGTTAAGGGCCTTTCGGTTCTTTACTTTTTCCTTCTTTTCCCTCTTCCTTAGGTTTTAATTCTCTTCAATTCCCTTTTCTCTTCCACTTCCATATGTAAAGCTGGTGTGAATGTCAGCTTAAAAAGCACTAAGTGAGCAAATTAGGCCAGTCTCCTCTTTGTTGGAACTTTGCTGTTTCTTTTTCTTGTCCTTTGCATACTTTCATTTGCACTCACCTTCCCTCTAGAGCAGCAGTCCCCAAACTTTTTGGCATCAGGGACTGAATTCATGGAAGACAATTTTCCATGGGCTGGGGGTGGGGTGGGGGTGGTGGTTTCGGAATGATTCAAGCACATTACATTTATTGTGCACTTTATTTCTATAATTATTACATTGTAGTATATAATGAAATAATTCTACAACTGACCATAATGCAGGATCAGTGGGAGCCCTGAGCTTGTTTTTCTACAACTAAACAGTCCCATCTGAGACCAGTGTGCAGTATGGAAAAAAGGCACAGATGGAAGTGATAAATAAAATAGTGGATGGGCTACAGATGGACTAAAATAAATGTCAGATTTTGACTTAATGCCAGCCACTAGACGCAGCTGTACAATTGAAGTACATCAACTCACTTTGCCACTACAAAGCCTGCCACCAAATGCAGCTTGATTGTCACTTGCCACTCAAAGAGTTTTGATATGACTCTGCAAGCAATTGATTTATTATTATCTCTGTGCAGTCGAACCTCTCTGCTAATTAATCAGCATTTGCAGCTGCTCCCCAGCATTAGCATCACTGCCTCAGCTCCACCTCAGATCATCAGGCATTGATTAGATTCTCTAAGGAGCGTGCAACCTAGATCTCTGGAATGGTCTAATGCTGCTGCTGATCTGACAGAACATGGAGCTCAGGATGTTATGTGAGTGAGCTGGGGTGGCTGTAAATACAGATGAAGCTTTGCTCACTCACCCACAACTCATCTCCTCTTGTGTGGCCCATTTCCTAGAAGGCCACAGCACTAGTTCATGGCCCAGGATTTGGGGACCCCTGCTCCAGAATGTAGCAATAATTTATAGAGTTCTGAGATGCAGAGCACTTAGGAAAAACTGAACTAAGATGTCTCCTTAGATTTCCTTTAGGGTTCTAAACAATTTGGGCCTCTGTTTAATGCTTGTATGAAGTAAGTTCTATTTCTGCACAGAATGTATACTCATATATCTTCCTCATCCTGTGCCTATCAAAGTCTGTGACACATAATAAGTACACACCATATTGGTGGAACAAATGTTGCCAACTCATGTGGGTTTGTCTAGTCCAATAGTGGACCACAAATGAGTAGAACTTCTTTAACATGACTTGTTCTTCAGATTATATCACTATTTTATCCTACTTTACTAAAGGAAGTACTAAAAATGTTTTTGATATTAACTGGAATGTAAAAATTGTGATTCATATAATTTTCTTGGTAGTAACTGAATATACATTTTCAACATTGACAGTAGAAGGGAAAACTTATAATCATGCCTCCATTCTTTGTATTGAATTAGAAGAAAATCCTAAAAATGGTACTCACGAGGTCCATTGACTTCGATGCCTCCTGGAAGAGTTTTAGTCTTGGAATAGTGAAAGATATAGTAACAGAAATCTGCTACTTGTTGCAAAAAGTCAGGATCCAGTTCATCATTATGCAGTGTCTCAAGCTGGGCAAGCTTCTTCAAGTGAGTGGGTAAGTCAAAGATAAAGCATTTTTTTAATGGAAAGAATTTCTGTATAGAAAGACGGGGCAAATTGAAATTTTCAAGACTTTGATCAGTGCCTGAGGAAGAAAAAAGGAGATTTATTCAGTACAGAATTACCATTCATTTTAATGTATTTCTCACAGATAAATTTGTCTTCCATCTGATGTTATTTATTTCAATACATCTCCATAAACCCTAAACAAAAAGTTAAAAGGTAACCAATTAGGGAAAGGAACAAATAAAAGTAATTTACTCCAAGAAGAAGGAGTAATACAATTTAATGTTCAATCTATTAGTTTACTTTAAATTAATAGCATTAATTATTTATTTGGTAGTTTAGTCATGTTAATAAATACAGAAAACTATAACTGTAACCACCTACATAAAAGAGATAATTTCTTGTATTACTCTTCACTCTCTTTGCAAAACTGGAGTCTCTGTTACCTTTCTTGGGTCTCAGCGAATTTTCCAGGTAGTCATCAGCTGTGATGAGTTGCCCATCTGCTTCTAGGGATAGGTAGAAATCTCTCAAAGTCCACACTAAGTCTGGACAGAAGCTCACAAAGTCAGCTTCATCTTCAACTTCATTAAGATCAGGTGAAGACACTTCCCAGAGCGTATTTGACAGTTCTGTTACATAACTGAGATACAACTAAGGAAAACTGGTGGAAATAGAAATGCGTCTAGGCCCATATTGAATTCTGTGTCTCCCAATACCTTTATGCTCTTTTTGGGTTGTAACAAATTCTTCATTTCAACTGTAAATATAAGGATCTTTTACTTGTGCTTTTAATGTTTATCATGTTTTTATTTTTGTGCTTGATTCACAAGGACTTATAAACACAGTTAGTGAGTAGAAGAGTTCTCTCTGGCTTTGGTGCCATCTTGGACTACAAAAGGATACTGCAACAGGTCGATAGCTCTCTGGTCAATTTTGTTCATGGTATTGTATACAAAAGTACTACTTAGTAGTATTGCCAGTGCGAAGATCTGGGTATCATTGTTGTTGTCACCCTAGAAGTCAGAACAAATTCAAGTCATGTCATAGCATTCCCATATGAGCAACCATTAAAAATAAGCCTCTGACCTACAATGTTAAATAAGACAAGTAAAAATGACTGTGAGAAACATATGAATTTTAATAGAATAGTTCCATCATTACCATTGATAATTTTATATGGAACTGTATACTATTAACTCACCAGTCCCTCATAACTAGTTAGGTATTTGCAAAGTTAGTGGAATAATAAGAGTGCTTAAAATCAAGGTTTCCAATTATGAAAAACAAAGTTGGCCTATATATACAATACATATGTCTATTTTATTGAGTAGTTATATACATAGGGCAGTTTACGTTACTGATCTTACCTAGCACTCAAAACAACACTGCGAGATAGATTTATATATAATTACTATCTCCATGTTACAGAAGAGGAAACTAAAGCACAAATTGAAGTTGACCCTTTTAAATTTGTGGTGAATAAAAAGTAAAACAAAGACTTAAAAACAAGGGAAGTTCAAGGGAAAGATCTAGCTGTGAGCTAGAGCCAGCTGACCCCAGCCCACAGGAGCTGCTTGGGTACATCTATTCCAAAGCCTGCATCAGTGACTTCACTTTGGGAGCCTGAAATCATCTACGATGGGAGCACTTAGAAAATTGTGAAGTGCTACAAATCCAGGTGTTTTCCCCCAATGGACTGGTTGTTAAATATTTAACAGCATAGAGGTGAAAAAAGCTCATGTGTCCATTGTTTACATTTATCAAATTTGACATCTGTCTTATCGATGGGTAAGACCAAAGGGAAACCAAAAGATCTTATTTGACGAAGTCGGAGGGTTACTAGTGCCAGAGCCCTCATTCCAACGCAAGCTCCCCTGACCCCAAGCCCAGCACTAATCACTGTTCTCTGCAGGATCCGATTTGCAACAGTGAGTTCATTGCCGTCTTTCTGCATTTCAGATAACTGCCTTGCTCCACCTGAGTGTAGTCCCCCCATCATGGTTTTGGCTTAGAAATAAATTTTTCTCACTTTAGGTTTCTAAACTATGACTACTAAAAATAGAAAGGGGAAAAAAGATATACTCTGGCCAAGTGAAAGTACAAAAAAATAATCTCTGTGTAAAGAATGTTCAGAGATGAGGACGTTAATCAAAAAGAATCCTTGTTCCTTACCTTCTCTACATCACCCAGGCCCTCAGTGTCAAGCAGCACTAGGGTGTGGTTTGGCTGCTCAGGGTGAGGCACACACCACATCCAGATTCCTTTGGTGTGAGACTGCACGGTGGATCCAATGGAGAAGCCTGCAAAGGGAAATGGAGAGTTCGTAATGGAGCAGGGGATCTGGAAATTGGAGACTTTCTTGACAAATTGAGCTAGATTTAAAGAAAGTGAAATGAGGAGATGGAAGAAAGTATCACCAGTATTGATCTGAACTACAAAAGGGAAATGGGAAAATAAGATTATCAAGTACCATAGGTTGGAAATTCAATGTTAATGTTTTACTACTAAAATTATAATAGTTTGTAAAATTCGATGTTAATCTTTTACTACTAAAATTGTAATAGTTTGTAATACAAGTTATTTAATTGATGTCTTCTTATGATTGGAAAATATTTTATTTTTTTCAAGAAGATACTAAGAAAAAGAAAAAGTAATATGTCAGGAACAGACGTCCACCCTTTATCTCCCAGAAGATGACTGGCCAAATGTGTTCTAAACATTACCTTTCAGTATTCCTCCCCATCTCTGACTTCTTCTAATCACATCACCATAGTCAATGCTGGGAGTGTGTGTGTGGGGGGGGACAGAAGAGACTCAGCAGAGCTTTGCTGGTGCCACTCACCCTTGTTCTTCCCAGCCAGCTTATTCATCAGGTAGGATTTGCCTGTGCGGTAGAGACCCACAATAGCCACCACGACGAGAGGCTGCTTGATGGCAGACAGAATCTTCAGAGCTTCCTGATTAACCACCAGTTGCCCGTTAGTGTTCTCAATGAGGCACACAGGGCCTGGCATGTGGATCTCGGAGGTCATGTCCAGGGTGTGACCTTGTCTGCAAGGGAGAAAAGGGGATAGTCTAAGATTTCCAGTCTTTAAGCAGAGAAAGTCATTTTGCTTCCTGAGCTTGGAGACCTACTACTCCTCAGCTTGGCCTAAGTTTCTGAAGACATTGTTAAAATTAAAAAAAAAAAAAAATACAGCGAAGCATGTCACTAGGCCCTACAGAGGTTCCCTATAGGCTAATCTACTGGTTCTTAAATATTTGGTGGGCACACGGTCAACATTTTCTGGATCTAACGTGCTGCTAGTTTGAATCTGATTCATCTCCATTGGTTTTTGGCTTGCTTATATTTCAAAGTTTTTATCTCCTTGAATCCTCAGATTCAATCTTTATGACCACTATTTGTTATATTACACTTCTTGCTTTTACCCCTTATCAACGTGCTTTTCTCTAATTTAGGAAAATGTCCAGGCATTATACTAAATCCTGGCAGACCATTATGTAGCATTATTGAACAGATCAGAGTTGTTTACTTTAAAAAAGTTTTTATATAGCTATTGGTATGACTTTTTCAATCAAAACTTTAATGCATGATCATTTTATGAATGAGAAAGTGAGTGAAAATACTTTCTTAATTAATACTTAACCATTTATTTTCCAACTTCTGGACATCAATTTCTATAACCTGATAGTCTCTGATAAAATATTTTTAAGCTATCTGAGATTTAAGCAAATGCTTGCTTTTCTGCCTTATCGTAAAAAAACAATTTGCTTTCATTTTAGAAGTGATTGTTTACTACAGCAACTAAAAACCTACCATCTGTTTGATTTTGCTTCCACTGAAATCTTAACAATAAACAGGTCTGGAATTCCTTACTCGCTGACTGTAAAAACTACTTTTTAAAATTAGAAAGACCCATTCTCCACCCTTCCTCATAGGCAGTGCCCTAGAGATCATGTGGGTGACAAATAAATAGAAACAGAAACCAAATGGGAGCAGATAACAGAAAACCCATTGCACATGACATTGTTGTAGGAAACTAGGCCCAGCAGAAAGTATCACCCGAACACCAAAGATGGAAGAGGAAGGGATCCTTTATTCAGCCAGCGGAGCAACGGCAGACAAAAGTCTTAAAGAGTTGAGATCCCTGACCCACTCTTGTCCTGTCCTTTTATAGGACTTACATGCTTTTAGACAAAGAGGCAATCATGTTGCCTTTTGATTGGTGGTCCTAACATATTGGCATGAATTTCTGATGGGCTCTTACAGAAAAAAGAATTTAGGATTTATTGTTTTAGTTCAGAGAGCATCCTTGCACCAGGGCAGGAGGGATTTATTGCTTTATTGTGGGGAGCAGCCTTGTACCAAGACAGACAGGTTAAATAGGACAGGCACGCTAGATATGGGGTGAATAACTCCCCAAGGCAGGGTGTCTTCTCTCAACATAGCACTAGGGCATGGGAATCTTGTCCAGTTCAAGCCAGATCCAGAAAGAGTAGATTCCACATGATTTTGGAGATTCAAATGCCAAGTTTTTTTTCATTCTAATTCACTTCCAATGCAATATTGGCACCTTATATTTATAGAGTTCTGGTTGTTTGATTTGTATACAGTAGGGGTCATAAGTATTTTTTTTTTTTTGTGTGTGTGTGTGTGTGGGTAGTTCCCTGGCTGGGAATCAAACCCAAGCCCAGTGTTGACAGCACCAAAGCCTAGCCACTACACCACCAAGGACCTCAGTATTTTTAGATTAAAATGATATGAGGACCTGGTAGTGATGATCTACAACAATTAGGTAGAAAAACAGAAGATGCATAATCCAAATCTATTTGCAGATACTGGGAGCTTACAGGCTCTTGTGCTTTGAGATATCACTAATGGGAGAGGAAGTTGATTTGTTTGAATTCTCAGACCTCCCTCCCAATGAATAACATTAGAGCTCTGTATCTATATTAATAAAAGTATTTTACACACTGTTTCCAATGTTATCTGGCTAATGTCATTAGTGCTTTTAGGAGAGCCCAATCTCCAAAATCTGCAGATTAAATGTTCAAACCCCATACTTTTAACTATTGCTCTGCCATTAATGACAACCTGTGATGTGTGCTCTGGGATGCAGTCTCCCTAACACTGTTTAAACCCCATAACCTTTTGTAAATAAAACAATGCAAGAACACTTCAAAACACATATACATAAACACACATTTTGGATTTAAAATAAGGCAGACCTGGTTTCTAATGCTAGTCCTGCAACTGGCTGTATGTATGAGATTGGCATTTCACCCAACACTCTAAATCTGTTTTCAAAATTATGGAAGTAAATAAATTAATGTTTATTTATATCAGTAGAACTGCTAGAGAGAAAGAGAAAGAGAGACAGAGAGAGAGAGAGACAGAGAGAGAGAAAGAGAGCTGTAGGAATAGAAAAACAGTGTAAAGAAGGAAAATGCCAAGCAATACAGGGTTTGGCAGAAGCAATCTCCTTTTTAAAGTAATGTGATATTTTTACGTTTCAGAATTACATGTTTATGATTTTGTAATAAAAGATTTAATATAGATTATCAGCTGATAAAAAAGAATGTTATTCAGCACTGTTTACAGTGACCAAGTCATGGAAACAACCAAAGTGTCCTCTGATAAATGACTGGAGAAAGAAGTTGTGGTGTATTTACAGAATGGCATACAGTAGCTATAAGAAAAGATGAAATAGGGCCAGTTATGACAACATGGATGGATCTTGAGATCGTCATGCTAAATGAAATAAGCCAGATAGAGTAAACCAAGAACTACATGATTCCATTCATACGTGGAACATAAAATTGAAAGGAACAAAGAAACAAAACTCATGGACACAGTCAATAATTTAGTAGTTACCTGAGGGTAGGGAAGGAGGAAGGTGGGGGAGAAGGGACAGGGACACAAATATATGGTGATGGAAAGAGAACTGACTCCAGATGATGAACACATAAACAATGTATTGCAGAATTGTACACCTGGAACCCATGCAATTTTTATTAATCAATGTCACCTCAATAAATTTAACATAAAATAATTAAAAATATTATTTTAGAAAAGGGCATTACTTCTGCTGGATGCTGTATAAAAGAAAAAGCTCAGAAATGCTAGTAATGGGGTTTCTAGAAGAAAATATTTCTATTTTTAGGCATACCATTCTAGTTAGATTTGTGTTATTTTTGTTACTGTAGTTTGGTTTTCCTTTGACTTGTGTTACTCTTGGTTTGAGTTGAGAGGAAGAGGAAAAGGCTCTTATCAAAGTGACAAATGCATGAAGTATGTGTTGAGATAAGAAACTCAAAAGCAGAGAGCATTCCAAGGAGTAAACCAAATTGCTAGACAGTACTGAGGCGTCAAGTTCTGCTAACTGTTGAATTAAGTGATAGTAATAGCAGAGGCAATAGATTAGTAGAAATAGAATTCAACAGAAAAGGCCTTAAGGAATGCTGAGTGCCAAGAAATCAAATCTAATTAATTCATGCTATTTCTAAAGGAATAAATTCACCTTCAAAGGACAAGACTATGACTAAAAACATATAGCTGTTTTGCTATAAGCTCTTCATTATTCACTTTGGGTTTCAACTTTTTTTGTCCTTAATGATGTAAGCAAGCTATTTGCATATCATCTCATTAACTGTTCTTTCTCATGAAAATTATGGTTATTGTTTTTGAAATGTTCAGGCTAAAGTTTGAACTAATTAATCAGGTTTCATCAAAGTAACTTAAGTGGCAATTATGATCTGCATAGATAAAACATTGGCAAAGGAAGAAAAACAGTGTTAAGAAATTTCATCCTCTCACATTAGTCTCTACACTTGTTTGTGTCTTTTTCAATAGTGAGCAAATGTAGCTGGCATTTAATGAATTCAGCTTCCTCTCTGACAGTTCCACAATTTAGTTTTTCATGAAGTCCGATATTTCACATCAGGCTCAGTTGCATCCTATTCTGGATAGAATGTTTCTAAAAGATCCTGAACCTTGGAAACTTTTCCCCACCCTTGCTCCGGCCTTACCTTAACTGTAAAATCAACAGCAGATATCTTCTGGAGTTGGTGAGAAAGCTGCTTTGATGAGAAGGTTGCAAGGATCTAACTCTGTCGCTGAGATTAGTTGTGTTGGTTTCTGATAAACGTTTTCCTCACCCAATCCTGGGGTTTTATTTTCTCTTTACGCCCCTCCCCCCCCCGCCCCCCCCCCCCCCCCCCCCCCCCCCCCCCCCACACACACACAGAAGGCAGAGTATTAGAATATGAAATAACTTTACTACAGGAAACTGAAACCACAAGTGAAACTAACTTGCTAGCAGTTTTAAGAGGAGTTTCCACAGTGTTGCAAGATGAGTGGGCTGAACGTATTTGGCCTGATTTCTCAAAACCTGCATATCATTAGTAGAGGAGACTTTTGAGACAGTTTTCATTCTTTAAATTGTATTTCAAACTGCCCTCAGGTTTGTGAGAAACTATAAAACCTCCACAGTTACAATGAATATAACCCCAATGAGAATATACCACTTTGGTTTGTTTTTAAGGAAGCAACCACCCTTGGGGTTAGCATTAGAGATTTTGATAGAATTTTCTCTGATAAAATTTGAGTTTTCATGGATGAACCTTAAGATCACAATGCTAAGTGAAATAAGCCAGACAGAAATAACCAAGAACCATCTGACCTCACTCATATGTAAATAAAAATAGACCACTTTCTTAAACCATATACAAAAATACATTCAAAATGGATTAAACACTTAAATGTAAACTGAAACCATAAAATGCTTAGGAGAAAAGAGGCAGTAAACTTTTTGACACCGGTCTTAGCAACATCATTTTGGATATGTCTCATCGGGCAAAGGTAACAAAAATAAACAAATTAAACTACATCAAATTAAAAAACGTTTGCACAGTGAAGGAAACCATCAATAAAATGAAAGGCAATCTACTGAATGGGAAAAGATATTTGCAAATGATATGTCCAATAAGGGGTTAATATTCAAAATATATAAAGAACAAAATATATAAAGAATTCAACATAAACAAACTAAAACAACAAAAACGTCTGATTAAAAATGAGCAGAGGACCTGAATAGACATTTCTCCAAAGAAGACACACACAGCCAACAGACACATATAAAGACGCTCAGCGGGCGTTCCCTGGTGGTGTAGTGGCTAGGCTTGGTGCTGTCAGTGCTGCAGCCTGGGTTCAATTCCCAGCCAGGGAACTACCCCCTCTGCAAAAAAAAAAAAAAAAAAAAGATGCTCAATACCATAAATTATCAGAGAATGCAAATTAAAACCACAATACAGTATCAACTCACACCTGTCAGAATGGCAAAAAGTCAACGAAAAACAAGTGTAGGTAAGGATGTGGCGAAAAGGCAATCCTACGTACTGTTAGTGGATTGTAAACGGGTGCAGCCACTATGGAAAATAGTTTGGAGATTCCTCAAAACATTAAAAATAGAACTATCATATGACCCAGCAATTCCACTTCTGTGTATTTATCTGCAGAAAACAAAAGCATGAATTTGAAAAGATACTTAGGCCCCTATTTTATTGCAGCATTATTTATAATAGCCAAGATATGGAAGCAACCTAGGTGTCCATCAGTAGATGACCAGATAAAGAAGACATCACACACACACACACACACACACACACACACACACACACGGTATTTGTACCCCAAGTGAGAGCAGCTGTAAGGGGTTCCCTAACCCGGCTAGTTCCTGCCTTCTCCTACTTATTTCTACTTTCCTCCCTACCCTACCAGAATTGCTTAATCATATGGTAGTTCTACTTTAAACTGTTGAGAAACCTCCTGACTGTTTTCCTAGTGGCTGCACCAATGTACACACCCATCATACTCACCAAGGGTTCTCTTTCTCCACATTCTCACATTTGTTATTTGTTGTCTTTTAGATAATAGCCGTTCTGACAGGTATGAGGTGGTGTCTCATTGTGGTTTTGATTTGCATTTCCCTGATGATTAGTGATGTTCACCACCTTTTCATGTACCTGTTGGCCCTTTGTATGTCCTCTTTGGAAAAATGTCTGTTTACATTCTCTGCCAATTTTTAAATCTAGTCTTAGTTTTTATAAAAAAGATAAAAAGGCTGAAGAGTAAAACCACGGGAAGTGCGTGTCCTTCCGATTTCGGTTCTCAGCCCGACCCCTTAACGGCGTGGCTGTAGCATC
>PVJL010015537.1:0-23908 GCA_004026885.1 Lyroderma lyra | reverse complement strand
GCACTACGTGGGGGGCGTAGGCGTCACGGTCGCACTACGTGGGGGGCGTAGGCGTCACGGTCGCACTACGTGGGGGGCGTAGGCGTCACGGTCGCACTAAGAACTAGCTGTTGCTTATCTGTAATTAGAAACTAAGCCTGCTGAGGGCCGGTGGTGCCTCGTGCCCCCCGAGTTCGCGTGTGGAAGCCCTCACCCGCAGTGCGGTGGTGCTTGGAGGTGGAAATGGGGCGGAGAATACGACACAGAGGGGACGGGCTGCCTCCAGTCAGCTTCCACGTCTTCCTGCTTCCCTTTCCGAGCGGCCGGAAGGCGGCTGTGTGCAGGGTGGAGGTGTCGGAGGCGGCGTGGTGGAAAGATACCAAGCAATGTCCTGCTCGAGCACGACTCCTTCTTGGGAAGCAGCAGAGCAGTGGGGCGCGGACTGCTTTCATCACTTCCCAGTTGGGAGAAAAGCGCCATTTTCAGTGACTCAAGGTGGTGTCATCCACCACGGCTTGAGATCACAGCGGGGACGCTCGCTGAAACGTACAGAGCGTGTGCATGTTTGCCTAGAACTGCCCTTGTGGCCCAGGGTCCCCAGCAAGCTCACAGGAAAGCAACTTGGGTATGGTGGCAATGTCTGCACGAGGAGGAGATGAGGGGAACTGAAGACAGCCACGGTCAGTGCTGGCGACACGCTCCTTGCCGCGGCCTCAAGTGCTTTGCTGCCGCCTGTCTTCTCCTGAGGGGCGGTGCATGGCCCTCACGTGGAGTGGAGTCCCTGGGCCGGAGCCCTCATCCTGCACTGGCTGCCCGTGGGCCGTTTGGCTGGTTCCTTCTCCCTCCTGTGCCTCAGTGTCCTCTTCTGTAAAATGGGTTGAAAGGGGCAGGGCTACTGATAAGATTAAGTAGGTAGTGGGTAGAAGGCGTAGCCTGGCGCTCAGTAGGTCTTCAGGGACTGGCATTCCAGTCCAATAGATTGTGCCCCAGGCTCAATGCACCAGCCAGTGTGTGTGTGCAGAAGGCGGCATTAGGAACACTTAACAGGTCAAGACGTTTCCCTCTTAAGTGGAGGGCTCCCTATGGGAATAAACACTGTAGCAATGACATTAATAATGAAAAGTTCAGAAGTGACTACAGCAGCGTAATGGGCGTGACTTAGCAACGCGGAGATTTTGTGGGGCTTTTATACCTAGGCAGTCATAATACATAGTGGTTGTATGAATGGGCTCCGTCAATACCTGCCGATGTCCCTGTCCCACAGTTGGCAGCTGGCCTGGGGCTTCCTGGTGCAGATTCTCAGAAGTGGGTGCCAGGGCCCTGGTTCTGAAAATGACGTTCTCCCAAGTTCCTCTGTGTGTGGCCTCAACAGCCCCAAACCCGAGCTAAGTGCAGGCAAGCCCCTGGAGCCACCCTGACCCACTGGGAGCCCGGAGAGACCTTTGACATCATTTTCTGCTGGTGAAACTGAGGCTCAGTGTTGGAGAGTGACTTGTCCAAGGTCACACAGAGACTGGAGTGAATCTCCAAAGCTGTCCTATAATTGCCAGACTTTGACTTGCAGATCCCCTCACTAATACTTGTGACTGATACCTGGACCTGTGTGAAGTACATAACTTGAGCTACGTAATGGTTATTGTGGCTGACTCCCCAACTTCTCTTGCACTCCAGAGAGTTAGTTGGGAGCACCTGGAGGAGTCAGGGTAAGCAATGCAAACTGCAGTAACAAACAACCCTAAAAACCTTAGTGGCTTGATGCCATGCGACATCAAGACTGGCAGGTGGCCTTTCACCAAGGGATTCACACCCCATGGTGGTGTCATCTTCTAGGCCCTGCACTGGGCCCTCCGCTGATGACAGGGAGCCTGGGGACCACACAGGGCCTTTCGTGGACAGGCCTAGTGCTGTGTCCCTTTCCTTACGTTACATTGAGAGACGCCAGTCAAACGGCCCAAGGGGCGCTAAGGGAGGCTGAGGCGCGCAGTCCCCCTGGACGTGCAGGAGCAGAACATGGATTAGAAGACATCTACCAGGTTTGTCCTACAGCATCCATGGTCGTCCCTTCCACTGGCCAGTGGGCAGCCTGAGAGGAGATTTGTGACCTAGTTATGGCCAGTGTGCCTAGAGCTAATGATAGCTGGGTCTTTTAGCCAAGGTCCTCTCATGCTCAAGGAGATGGGCCCTTTGCTTCCTTTGGGGAAATTCTAGAACCTGGTTTGTTCCTGCTGAAGCAGGAAGCACATACATGGAGAAGGGCCAAACAGGGGCAGCATGCGACTGCAAAGCAGATCGCCCAGCAGATGGTGCCCGGGCCCCTGCTGCTGAGGGGTGAGCCCGCATGCACTGTTGAAGCCCGTGTGAACATGGCCTTGCTGTTGCCTGTGGCTGAGATCATCCTAACTGACAGCAGCTGCAGTGGAAGTCCTTTGTTGTGATGTCCAGAAGAGTGCAAAGGGTGTCAGGGTTATTTATAAGACAGCCGAGGCACATGGGAAAGGGGGTAGGCACGGGCTCCCACTTCACAGAGACCCCAGCTTAACTGCCCCCCTGCCCTGTGCTCCCAGGCAAACTACCCGCCCTCT
This sequence comes from Lyroderma lyra, assembly GCA_004026885.1. Lineage (NCBI taxonomy): Eukaryota > Metazoa > Chordata > Mammalia > Chiroptera > Megadermatidae > Lyroderma > Lyroderma lyra. The sequence goes on along the minus strand of PVJL010015537.1, from coordinate 21,347 downwards.
CTGAGCCCGTTTTCCCGCACAGTCCCAGTGCCTACCCTGCAAGTTGTTGAAATTCTGCATGTAAAGTGCTGGTCTGCAGATGACATTTAATGGCTCGAAACTACTTGTTAGCTTAGCTGACTTGCTCAGGAAAGAGAACACCAGTTTCTTCGATGTGTCAAGTCTTTGGGCCCCAATTAACCAGCAGATCTCCCCGCTTCCCCTGTGCCGTCAGCCTTCCGGAGGTGGTGTCGTCCCTAAGACCCTGCTCTAACACAGCGGCTGGGGTGGACTCTCCATTATTCATTTCCTGCAGCAATGGGCTCATTCCGCATCTGGCAGCAGCTCTGCGGATGCTGGAGTGAAACCAAAGACCACTTCTCCAGCGGTTATTTTCTTCCTTGAGATACTTACACTTTTTGGAGGTGATGCCAAGACATGCAGCGAGGCACTCAGATCCTTCTTGGAAGGAGACAAGGTATAAATTATTAGTGAGTAAATAAATAAATAACCATTTGATTCTGTCAATTTAGGGGGAAATAGTATCAGCCAGCTTGGAGTTTGCCGTGGCGTAGACCACACGATTGACTGAACTGTGAACGGTTTTTGTTGGGTTTTCTTTGGGATGGGGGAGCAGAGGGGGTGGGGGTGAAACATCTGCTTCTTGCTGCTCCCCGGCAGGGAAATTCTGGGGACAAAACTTAGAAAACGAGAAGAGGCCAGTCCAAGTGATGGCCCCCACGCCACGCTTGCAGTTAGCCCGGGCACTGCCCAGGAAGCGCCGGGCGGGCGCCAAGGCGACATTTGCACGTTTCTCCCTCAGGAAAACTACAGTCCAGCGTCCCGTTGGTGGCTTCCTCTTGTCTCCGTACCGTTCCTGTTTCCGCAGTAGTCATCCTAACACTACAGATGAAAGGCCGAGTTTTCAAGGAATTCACGGAAAGGGGCCGCTTTCACTGAGGAGTGAGTGGCTTTGCACCTCCCTGTGGAGTGGAAGGAGAATGATGCCGTCCTGCCCCTCCCCCCTCGACCATGAGCGTGTAGTCGCGTGAGTGGGGTTCGTGCTTTCGGTGCAGAGTTCTGTGGGTTTTGACAAATGTCACCTCTGACCATTCCTGTCCCTGGCAGGAATGTCGTGCCAGTGGAATCACACAGAACGTTCTCTTCGAGCCCAGCGCATGTGACCGGGCTTAATGACGGGGACAGTCGTCCGTGCTGTGCGTGCGGGGAGTTAGTTGGTTCCTTGTGTATTGACGCCTGGCCGCCCCCGTACGGGTGCACCACGGTTTGCTCATTCATTCCCCCGTGAAGAGACACTCGAATTGCGTCCCGGTTCGCTGGTTCCGAGTGCAGCCGCTGCGCACGGCTCCCTGCAGGGCTTTACGGGACGGGGGTTTCCAGCCTGACGTTTGGGAGGTCTGGGAGGTAGCTGCTGTCAGTGGGTCCTTCCTTTTCGTGGCTGAATAGTACTCCTGTGCACGGAGACGCCTCGTTTTGGTCACCCGGTGGCCAGTCACCAACGCTTGGCTTCTTCCCACTTTCGGGTTCTTACAGATGGTGCTGGGAGGACAAGCCTGTGCGGGTTTTGGTGGGGACTTCATTGTTCCTGCCTTTGGCTGTGGGGCTGGCAGTGGCTTCACTTCTTGCCTTTTGCCTTCACCCCTTCCCTTGTCATTCACTAATGAATCCATTACACTAATGACAAAAGTGACAGCGATGACAATGACGACATGATTTGTCAACTCTGAGCGGTTACCATGTGCCAGACACGCTTCAGAGCACCTCGTGTGTGTGAACCAGTTCATCAGCACAACTCAGCAGGGATAGTCGGGTTGTCGCCCCACTTTACAGATGAGGAAACTGAGGCACAGAGCCGTGGAGTCCCCAGCCCAAGGTCGCAGTGCTGAGGAGCGTCGGACTCCGGCCGAGTGTGGCTCAGCTCCGGAAGCCGCCTCCCTCTGACCTCTCGCCGCTCGTTCAGTCTGGGCCCAGAACCTGGACCTGCTCTGCCCCTGCCCTGGGGGCAGCTTCTCCCGTGCTCCGTCCCGGCCCCACAGGACAGCGCCCGGACAAGGGAGCCTTGGAGGACGGAACTGCCCGCCTTCCGTTTCTGCGTCACTGCATTTCTCATACTGCCGGGCACGGGCTAAAGGAGTGAAAAATCCTCATCTAATTGAAAAGGATTCATTAAACGTCCGGCGTGTTCCTTCCCCAGCGCTGACCACGTGTTTCCCAACTCGGGAGAGAAGGTGTGAGTGACAGGTTGGGGCTATTTGCGGGGCGGCGGGGGGATGAGGGGCCCCGGGCATCGGGCTGCAGGTCGCTCGGGATGTTTCCTCGGTCTTTGCTTTCTTCATGGTTTTCAGCAACTCCGAGCCCTGCTGTATTACTTCCAGCAACCCCCAGGTACAAACCATGTGATTTCACACACAGACGAACGCGCGGGTGAACGAGGTGACCCCTGTCCGTCCTGCATGTGGCGTGAGTGGACGGGGGGCAGCGCGGGCCGAGAGAAGTACTGACAATAACGTCGCAAATTCCAGTTCCGTCTCCAAGTTCAGTCCTGCCAGCTTCTGTCCAGAATGGTCATGGTGTCGGATAACGACGTCATGAAGGGCCCTGGCCCCCAGAGGTAGTAACCAGGCCCTCTTACTGCAGGGGTCACTCGCAGGCCCTCCCGAGCTCGCCTGTCACTTCCCCATTTCTGCTTCCAAGTTCCGCTCACAGGGCCCCCACGCTCCACACCTGCCTCATTCTCCCTGGTCCCCAGAGCGCTCTGCATGCTGCCACCACCAGCCCACGGCCTTGCTCCCCGCAGGGCCCCCTCCTCCTTCACACCTGGGCTCAGGCACCCCCTCCTCCAGGAAGCCTCCCCTGACGCCCACAGCTGGGTCCTGTGTTTCTCTGTGATGAGGGAGCTCCTCGTAGCCTCCGTCCACCATCCACACTGTCCTCCGCTCGCGTCCTGCACTAGACTGCACCCCTGGAACCACATTTTGTCTTGCACGTGGTGCAGGGCCGGTGTCCAGAAACGGCATTCGCTGAATGACCGAGTGGTGACGGCCGTGGGGCGAGCATGACACGCCTCCCGCACGCGTGAGGAAGGGGGGCCCAGCAAAGGGCAGGACGCCTGCCGGCCTTGGGCACTGGCGCCTCTCGGATGCGTTTGGATAAGAAATGGATGGTCTTTCCTCCGCTCTGCCCTCGGGCCGCTGGGCTGACGCCCAAGGCCGCAGCTGTCCTTCAGACGCTGTCCAGATGGGGTGTTGCCAAAGCACCCCTGCTTCCCTTGAGCCGCTGCGGGCGTGGAGAGCACGTGCCCAAGTGGAACAGGCGTGAGAGGCGTTCTGTGGGCTGCGCGACGACGGGAGCCGCTCCTGCGCAGGTACCGGCCACGGGGCACGCACTGCAAGGCTCACTCAGAGCATCTCCCCGCCGCTCTTCCGCGCGCTCGTGTGGGCCCCTGCACAACAGCAATGGATAAAAGAGTCCAGAGAATGCATGTTATGTTCTTTTTCCCTTTTTTTTTTTTTTTTACCTTTCCCTAAGGAGCTTCTGTGCTACCCACACTAATTGTAGGTTTTTCTGAAAATGCAGCATATGAATCATTTATAAATAAAGAGACTTTAAAATCCCTAAAAGACTCCCTGAGGTATTCAGTATTTCAGCATAAAATAACTGTTAAGTGGAGTTATTCTGAATTAGCTTTTACTGAAAAGTGGTGAAAATAAAGTTTTCTTTTCACTGTGACTGCTGCAGTAATTCTTGTGCAAGGCCACCCGGGGTAATTGACAGCCTCTTTGCATAGTGCGGAGTTTAGCAAAGCCATCGCCTGCAGTGGCTCATGCTGGAGACGCCGGGGCTCTTCTGGAAAGATCTCTCCCACGCCGGCCCAGAGGGCCGCCAGCCCGGGGCCCCTGGACGGAGGCCTGAGCGCACTGTCAAAGCTTGAACACAGACGGGCCCCGACGTGCAGAGGTCGGGGCGGGGGCAGCTGCTCTGGGTCCAGACCCACTGGCATTTGAACCACCCCCTCTGCCTCCAACCAGCTGTGTGACCTCGGGGGCGTGGTCTAACCTCTGACCCTCAGGGATGACAGTAATTCGGGCTCTGTAAAATGGTTAGGAGAATTTGAGATAATACTTGTAAATCGCCCGGAACAAAACAGAAGGCGAAGTGGCAGCTGTAACTGGTTGATAATGACAAGGATGCTACCACGGACACATCAAGGGGACCTTAAATACACGTGCGGCAAGGTCACCTTGGGGCCTCCTGTCCTCGCCGCCTCCCCGGCCGTCGGAGGGCCTCGGCGCTCCCTCTGTCCGCTCCCGCCCGCCGGTCGGCGTGTTCGTTTAGTCTGCAGATACTTTCAGCGTGTGAGACGTGCCACGTGCTCCATGCGAGGGACCGGGGTCTGAAGAGGACAACGATTGTAGGGACTTAGTCTAATGGGGTAAAACAAAATAGATGCTGAATAGGTCCAGACAGTGACACAGGTGTGACAATGACAACCCTGGACCAGACATGAAGGTGGAAAGGAAGTGGCGGCCGGTCCCAGCTGGGGACAGGCAGCGAGCGGGCGGGCGTTTGAGCCTGGAGTGACAAGGGTTTCCCAGGTGAGCGGGAGGTGGCGGGCGGCCGCCATCCCGAGACGGTGCTTTCTGAGGTCAGGGGCTGGCTCTGTCTCCTTCGCCACCCCTGCCCTGCTCCCCAAAGCCTGCTGCGAGGCTCGAGGCATCGCAAGCGTTCCCGACGTGTTCGTGGAGCGCATGAATGAGTTTCAGGCGGCAGGCACCCAGGAAGCCCAGCGTGAGGTGTTGGGGACAGGCGTAGCCCAGTCGGGCTGGGGAAAGGCGCAGGGCCGAAGGAGCCATGCTGGGGGTGGGGCAGTCAGGGGAGGAAGGGCCTTTGTCATCAGGAGAAGGGCGGGGGGCGGGGGGGCGTAGGGATTCGCAGAGCAGGCCACGTGCGCGCGGCTGCCTTCGAGCGGGTCATCTTTCGCAGGTTCAGAGGGCAGGTTGGCAGCAGGGGAGCCTGGAGGCTGCAAATAGGGACGGACTTGACAGGCGCCATTGAACTTGTCCCCTTTGCCGTCCCGGCTTGGCGTGCAGTCAGAGGTCACTTTTGATCCTGGGTGTAAAATCCTGCAGAAGAGGTTCCCTTGCTCCGTTGGAGTTGACTGACACGTTGTCCCGTTAGGAAATTATCTGGTGGGTGCTCATGGGGAAGCAAGAGCATTCGTCACCCTCTTGGCCGGTGAGCTCTGCAACGTGTGGGGCTTTAGGGCATGGGGACTCCTGCAGGGACGCACGAGCAGGTATGTGCGTGCGGGTGTGTGCATGTCACTCTCTGTTTACACGCACAGGCAGTATACACACCTGGTCCCTGCAGTCCACTTCACATACACGCACCCACATGCACAGGAGCACGTACTCCTTGCAGAGCGTGTAGCTTCTGCGTGTGTCCACATGGAGACAGACGCCGGCGAGCCCGTGTTTTATGATGGAACGGGCCGCCGGCTGTTGGGGCTCAGGGCCCGTCTGAAACCGCGCTTCCTGGAGAGCTCTGCAAAGCGCCCATCTCTTTCCCAGTTCCTCTGGAGCATGGTGCAGACTTGCCTAAGAGGAGCTGTTGGTCAGGAAGGACATCCCAGGACGGCAGAAGTCCCCCCATCTCACTGCCATGTGGGTGTTCCCCTACCCGCTGTATTGGTCAGGGTTCTCCAGAGAAACAGAACCAATAGGATGCACATCTCTCTCTAGAAGGAAATTTATTACACGGCATCGGCTCATGTGACTATGGAAGTCCCGCTGTCTGCCACTGGCCAGCTGGGGAGCCAGGAACGCTGGAGGTGAAGTTCAAAGGCTAATGGTGCAGTCTCCAATCCAGGTCTGAAGGCCTGAGAACCAGGAACGCCAAGAACAGGAGACTGATGTCCCAGCTCAGAGGGTCGGGGAGAGAGTGACCGCGACCTCCCTGCATCTTTTGTTCTACTCAGGCCCTCGGTGGGTTGAACCAGGCCCACCCTGGCAGTGTGCAGCCGTCTGCTGGCCTCAGTTCACCAATTCAGATGCTGATCTGGTCTGGAAACACCCTCCCAGACCCTCCCAGAGATAATGTCTAAGCAGTGACCTGGGCATCCTGTGGCCCAGTCAGCTGGACACATAAAATGAACAGTCACAACCGTGAAATCATGTTGTCAGCTCCTCATGTTTGCCTCCACGCCAAGCCCTTCACATGCATCTGCCGGGACCTCACAAGGACACGGGAAACTGAGGCTCCAGAGGGGACTCTGTGACTTGGCCAAGGTCACAGGGGAAGAAAGTGGCTGAGGTCCCACGAAGGCCCATTCCACGCTAATTGTAACGCCTTCTCTCCTCGCTGCGTTCAACTCCTTTGTGCTTTGTTAGACGCGTCCGTCTCACTCTCATGCAGGTAACGGGGAGGTGCGCCTTCTCAGTGCTTCCATTCAGGTATTTCGGAGCCGGGCACTGTGCTAGGTCCCGGGGAAACAGCCCCGACCGGCGCTTAACTAACCACGGGCCTCGTTCTAGCAGGAGAGGACAGAGAAAGCCTGACTGAGGAAGTGAGAGTTAAGCAGGACCCAGAGCAAGTGAAGAGCAAATGCAAAAGGGAGTATCAGGGAGGTGACATGACCCAGCCAAGATCACAGGGCCCCTGTGCAGTGGGGTGAGCCCAAAGCCCTAACTGTCCCTGCAGCTCTCTCCCCCAGGATCTGTGCACAGAGTCCATGGAGCTCTGCGCTTCAGGGGTGGACAGAAGGGTGGCCGTCTTCCCTAAGGCGGGCCAGGTGCCCGCAGTTCCTGCTGACAGACCCAGCGAGCTTCTCATGGGGGTCACACACCCTCACCTTTTCCTCCCAGCTGATCTCGGTCAGCCGCCAGCTGGTCACCTCTGGCTTCGTAAAGGAGGGCAGTTGGGGCCACCGTACGGGCCTGAACAATGGGTCGGTCCCTCCACAGTCACCTCCATTCTCAGAGCCCAGCTTTAGCTCTGAGATTTAAAATGTGTCTTCCTGTCCATGGCTGAGCAGGTTGAAGTCTTTGAAACACTGAGTGTTCTATAAAATCCAAATAATTCCCTGTAAATCAAAGTAATCGGCATGCTGGCTGCAAAGCCCGAAGCTTTTATTTTTTTTTTTCTCCTAAGGTAATCTCTAGAAAGTAGTTTGTACTCATGTTTCCACAGTGATTAAATATGCAAAGTAATTTCCCTGATTTTCACCGCGTTCTGAACCAAATCAGATTCCCGTTCAGCGGCTCTTTGTACAAAAGCCACTTATTGGATCAGGTTCCAAAACAAATCCCCCGAATTTGGCGGATCATCATTTTAAAAGGGGGCTTGTTAAGGTAATCATTAAATTAAACCGCCCCTTTAAGAATATTTAGATCTGGTCCGCCAAGCGGAACGGTCTAATGGTTTTTAAATTAGAAGCTGCACGATGCTGGTGAATTTTCTTTTGTGGGTCAAGTGGGTATTAACAAATGCTAAGACGGTTCTCTGCTTCTGTCACCACCTTGCAATCTGCAAAGGAGAGCGAAGGGTGGGATGGACCCAGGGGGAGAGGCAGGGTGGGGGCTGCCATCCGCTGTGCCCAGCCTGGGGGGGTCACAGGAGGAGGCAGGGCGGGGGCACCTGCTGCTGGCTTTGAGAGGGACCCAAGGCTGAATCGGCTGGGGAGGGCCGACGCCCCAGAAAGCCCTGACTGCTGCAGGCCCAAGCCACTCCGGTCTGGTCACTGTGGAGCCTGGGCAGGGCTTCTTTATTGTGTTTGAACCTCCTCGCCGTCGGTCCTTTGAGGGCGGTTGGCAGCGAGTTCTGAATGAAGCCAGACCCGGAAGCCCTGTAGCAGCATCTGCGGAACGTGCGGAGACCTCGACCGTCCTGCCACGCCACGCAGGCCCTCTCACCGCCTCCTCCCAGGCCTCTCCGTTTCTTGGCAGCCCCCTGGGGCCCCAGCAAAGGTGGCCACGCAGAACTGAGCTGACTTTGCCTGTGACTAATTGCAGTGCAGGCAGTTCAAGCTGAGCTTTCAGGTCATCTGGAGAGATTTGTTCAGGCGCCATGCCTGTGCCAACCCCCAAAAGACCCCCGACTGAATGAATTCATCTGGTGTGGGGCCCAGCACTGGCTCTTGGTTGGTTGGTTGGTTGGTTTTTTTAACTTTGCAGGTTATTATTCAATGTGCAGCAATTTCAACCATCAATAGTTGGAAACTGGTTTTAAGAAAAAGGCTTCCTTTGAAGACAGGTTTCGAAGGATAAGGGTCCTGTGTGCCTCGGACCTGCTGTTAAATCAGCACGTTGGCAAAATAAGGCCCCTGGGCCAGCCAGGCCCTGTGCTCGCCCCTGTCCTCGCGTGACTGTGAGCTAAGAATAGTTTCTATTTTTCAACATTTTTAAATGGTTGCAAAGAAATTCAAAAGGATCATAATGCTTCATGATACGTGAAAGTTACATGGAATTCAGATTTCAGCGTCCATAAACAAAGTGTGGTCGGCACCCGTCGTGATCGCTTGTCTGCGTTTTGTCTGTGGCTGCTTTTGCACCACAGCGGACCACATGGCCCACAGAGTCTCAAGTATTTACTGTCTGGTCCTCACAGTAAAAGTTCTCTGACCCTTGTATTGCATCATAGGAGGAGAGAACCATAGCAAAGAAACTTGTCTTCAAGTGATAACATATAAAGTGTTAAAAATGATAAGCCCAAAGAAGCAAATATTTAAAAGAAAGTGAAGTTCAGCATCACTATGGATGTAGGAAAGAACCCTCACACACAACCTGGGGGAGTGGTGGTACCTCTTTTCTGGAAGGTCTTTTGTTAGAATATATCACGGACTTGAATAATGTCCACGTTTTCCCCTCCTAGTCCATTCCATTTCTAGAAATGGATTCCATGGAAACTCCCAATGATGTGTGCAGTTTTATCTACCAGGATTTTACTGTGGAGTCATAGTATGAAAAACAACAACAAGAACCCAGCCCAATCCTAGTGTCCAGTGATGGGCGATGTCTTAGTCCTCGTCACCTGTGTTACAGCTGTAAAGCGATGTGTTTGAAGGCTAGATCGTAACACAAGGAAAGGTCTGCGGTCTATTGTGAAAAATAATCCATAAAACAAGACTTATGAAACAGAAAAATTTCAACTCATCACAAAGCACCGTGTATGTTTAGAGTATTGGGAAGATATACCTAAAATTGTAACAACGTCCAATTTTGGGTGATCAAGTTATAGGAATTTCATTTTTTTGTCTTGCTTTTCTGTATTTATTCACATCTTCTGCATTGCACGTGAGTTAGTATGGTAGCCCCCAGGGACAGTGCACTATAGGATAGCCTCCGTGTGGGGGGTGAGCAGCCCGAATTCATATCCCAGGACCCCGGACTTACGTGCTCAGCAGTTCTGACCATTTCCACCGTCACTCTGATCCTGTGAGAGGCGCAGATGATAAACTTTCCTTAGGAGGCTCCTTTGACCATCAGGTGGTGATGAGAGAGTGTATGCAAAGCCCCAGATGCAGTGCCTGGGGCAGGTGAGCATTGCAGAGCCTTCGGCTCCTGTCTGCATCCCCTCACCGTGACCCTGAAAGTCGCCTCTTACTTGAAACACCATGCACAGCATGGGTCTGTCACACCACGCCCGTTAGTATAAGGGTAAGAGACTGTGACCACAGTTTCCTGTCCCCAAAGGGGGTCCCTCAGAGGCTGCTCCCACTCCCTGGCACGGCGTGACCTGTGACTGTCAGTTGCCCGCGATGCTCTCTCTGGGTCCTGGGTGCACTCCGTCCTTGCACGGGTCTTGTACGGGGGACCTAAGGGACAGGAGCCAAATGTGCCTCAGCCACATGAGACCTGATGAATGCTGTGGGAGGGACAGATGGAGCTGGGCCCACCTGTCACTGCACGCCCAGTGGAGGCACCGTGGCAGTTAACTCGAGACAGGGAACCTACTTGGGCTGTACGCCATGAATTGTACAAATCGAGCCCTGTGTTGGGAGCACTTACTGTGGGTGACAGAATAATGATCCCAAAGATGTCCTGATGCCCCTCAGGAGAAGCTCCGCTCAGGTGTGAAAGGGAGATGAAGTTTGGAGTTAGAGAGGCCTGGGCTTATGTCCGCCATCGACACGTGTTCGCTGTGTCTGTTTGATCGACTTACTCCGTCTCCCTGAGCCTCAGTTTTGTCATCCCTAAAACAGGAATGGTAATTTGTATTTTCTCCTAGGATTATGGTGGTTGACAAATTCTTGTTCTTTGTACTTCGTACGTCTTTTCTTGTCTCTGTACTTGGTTTTAGCTGTTTCTCCCACTAGAATGGGAAGTCCGCCACACACAGTCTATGTCTTTCTCTTAACTTTTGAATGCTCAGCACGATTTTTGGCATATAGTTGTCACCCAATAAATATTTGCCCAATGACTGAATGATTGACACCATGATTGAAAATCAAGCCTGGCTGATGCTGAGCGTCTCATTTCCCTTCCTCTGCGGGGCCTGGGTCTCCGGGGCTGGGCGAGACTACAGGAGTCCTGCAACGTGGGCGCAAGAGAGGCCACACTGCACAGTGCCCTGTGTGCGCTGTTTCCCCAAGGTCCTTGGTTCGACGTCGGTACCCAGGGAGCAAAAGGGCTTGATGCTCACTGGGGCGTGGCTTTTGCATTCCTTGAACCACTGCCCAAATCCCCAAAAGCTACGGCCTGGTTTCTCCGGGCTGACTTTGGTATCCCAACACCCTGCGTGAGCGAAGCTTACTGATAGGACTGGACAATTCCTGAGATAACAGTAATAAGAGTAACAGCAGTGTCCGCTCATCAAGGACTCGCATGGGAGCCCACGCACACGCGCAGGTCTTTCCGGAGCTGGAAGTGACGGTGGAAACCGGCCCTGAAGCCCGTGTGCTTTCCTCATGGCTGATGTTTTCCGTCTTCACTTAGCGCCTGTGTAGTTAGTGGGTTGAGTTGTTAAGCCCGAACCTCCAATACCTCAGAGTGGGGTCTTATTTGGAGATGGGGACTTTGCAGAAGTAATTAGTTACCTCCAGACAAAGCGCACACACACACACACACACACACACACACACGGAAGAGGGTCAAGTGATGATGGAGGTGGAGACTGGACACACACACACACACACACACACACACACACACACACACGGAAGAGGGTCATGTGATGATGGAGGCGGAGACTGGAGCCCAGGGCCCCTGGAGGCCGAGAGCGGCCATGGGGCTCTATTCCCTGGACCGCGCCGAGGGGGCGTGGCTTCCCGGATGGTGCGAGCGCGCGTTTCTCTTGCCCGTAAGCCGCCGCCGCGCCTGCAGCAGCCTGATTCGGAGGCCCGAGGCGGTGATGCAGCCTGGTTGCGGTCCTCCAGGTTCCAGGCCGAGAGGGCTGGCCACCAGTGTCAGCCCCAGGCGGGGTCAACGCCTCTGTGAGATGAGGGCGTGGGGCCGGAGGGGGGCTGCCCGGAGCCTTCTGCGCACGGGAGGGGTCCTGCAGGACCTGCGACGCCCTAGCCACAGCTCACGGTGCTGTGCTTTCGCGTGGACACGCTGCTTTGCAGACCCGTCTAATCCCATGGATGTGAGCGTGATTTTTATTCCCCGAGAAACTGAGGATTAAAGACTTTAAGAGCTCTACGCCAGGCAGGTGAGCTGCAGCAGCGAGCACGTGACCACGCAGTGCAGTTCAGTGAAGTCCGACACGTGCTCGTTACCCGGTGTCCTCGGGCACTGGGACTGCAGGCACAGTCCCTGCCCTCCGGGAGACGCCAGAGCAGTGGCAAGGGCAGATAGCAAAATAGCCCCGCTCTGTGCCAGGGGGGTCAAGGGGCGGTGGACGGGAGGTGTGTGTGTGTAGTAGTGGGCGTCTGCTCCAATCTGGGGGTTCGGCCAGGAGGAGGTGGTTCCCAGGCTTGGCCTTGAAAGAGAATTAAGAATTAGGCAGGCAGAGAAGGGGACAGCCGTCTTCGGTCCTAGGACCCCTTTACTTACAAGTTGTTGCAGACCCCAAAGAGCTTTAGTTAGGTGGGTTATAGCAGTGTTACTATATTAGACATTAAGGCCGAGAACTCCTAACGGTAGTTACCAGGTCATTAAAAGTAACAGTAATGAGGCTGACCAGACCTTTCAAACAGGACGGGAAGCAACAGTACTGTCCCATTTCTAACGGATGTCTGGTCAACCCAGTCTCACGGGGCTACATTGGAGGTGTCAGTAGGTGACCCCACGTGCTGTTTGAAATGGGACAGGTACGTCTGGTCAGCCTAAGAATAATCAACCCATTACTGGCGAACATAAATAATACCTACTTGTCTTTTGTGTGTGAAAACAAATCATTTCAAAACAACAACAAAACGGGCCACAGAAAGTGGCCTTGTTTTCCATTTCTGCACATCGCTTTCGGGGTTCCCAGAATCTGGCTTGTTGAAAGACAGCCGTCTCCCCAGCGAGCTGCGACATGTAGCTTTGGCTGATGAGTGTGGGAAAACCTGGCCCCATGTGCATGGGGAGCAGGTAGGACAGGGGGCCTTGGGGACCCCTGGTCGGGCGTTCCCACCGCTGTCCCAGGCTCAGGGCGCGGCCTGGCCTGAGGTCAGGGGCCGGCCACAGTGTGCAGCGTTAGGGACCCAGCTCAGCTCGCCCAGAGCGTTTGGGAAGGAGCCTGGATGGAGCGGGGAGTGACTGGATGCTTGTGGCCCGCAGGTGATGGAAGGCTGGCAGGGCTGGAGGCAGGAAGGGCCCCTGGACGGCTGGCATTTGGAGGGAACACCCCGGCTGCTGGGTGAGGGACGGAAGGAGGAGGAATGGGCTGGTCATGGCAAGACCAGACACTGCTGCAGTGGTCCAGGCAGTGGACGGCCAGCGCCCTAGAAGTTTCCGGGATGACCTATGACAGGATTACATCCAGTTTGTGCTGATGCCCCTGAGCTAAGACAAGGTTAATCACACTAAATAGGCCATTTTAACAGCTGAAGAAATATTTCCATTAAAATAATTAAAATCTTGAGTTTGGGACTCAAAGGTATGCATTTTAGTTACCTGGAAAACCTGCTTGGTGAAACAGCTCATTTTCTCATGATCCCAGAGAAATAAGACATTGGCACGTTTTCTCTATGTGGTGGGGTGGTTCCCTTGCGACTCCAGTCCTCTGCCCTGTGACCCTTGGTGCAGGACATGGGCTGCTGTGCCTCAGTTTCCTCATTGCTAGTAAGGGAACAGCAATAGCTACCCTAGAGTTTGAGTGACATCCCAATCGACTGAGCTTTGGGGAGTTTGGGGAGTGTTGCAAGCATTTGCACCAAAGGTAGTGAGCATCAGCTTGGCTTACAGTGATCTGGGGACTCCTCCCCGCCTGCCCCCCCCCCCCCCCACAGATGGCCTCTGTGCCCAAGGGCAGAGGCCCCTGGTGGAGACGCCGGTAGACACACGTGTACACATGTGTGTGTGTTGGGTGGCACAAAGTGAGGGGTGCAGAATACATGCCTTCCTGTTTTTGTCAAGGAGGACATTCTAGCCAGGGACCTGTTCTGGAGAATGAGAACATTTCAGATGCGCAGCCCAACGCACCGCGGCCATGTTTCCATTTCTCCCCCTTCCGCATTGGAGTATGATTGGTTATTAAAATGAAAAATTCTCTCTCCCTCACCCACAGCAGCTGTTTCATTATGTTCTGCATTTCGCTCAGTCTAAATGTTAGCTCGTGTCTAAAGCAGTAACTTTCATAATTTCTTTAATGTATATATGTCTATTGACATTATGATGGATGATAACAGACTTCAGCTAAGGAATGAAGCGGTCCAGGGCCATTCCGATCTATTGGGAGAAGAGTAGGGAGGAAACAACCGATTATAAATGGATATTTACCTGATAGATTAGGGTGGTGACTTTAGAGCAGTCTTGCTCTATTAGGTAAATGATCTATGCTCCACAAAGGTTTATAAATATGTATTTCACTAAAAGACTCAGGTCTTCGGCAATAATTAAAATGCATTTCATTGCATTCCATTAAAAACCAAGCCTCCTCTCGCATGAGTTTAAGATAATGCTGCAGCTCGTCCTCTGAGTCATGTGGGGAAGTGCCACTGTCACATCAGCTTGCCCCAAACTGCCGTCTCATGTTCTGTCTCCGCCTGGGTCCCTTCTTACCACACAGGTGATTGCAGTCCCAGTGAGAACGTTAGGACCATGCGTCATCTAAACCCTCATTCCTTCCATGAAACTGGTCACAAACCCTTATCTCCCCTCTACCCCCATTTCAGTATGTGTATTGTCATCGGCGTTAGGCTCCTACCTGTCTGTTACGGCTGTATTTGAGTGACAGGGTGTGGCGCTGCCCGTGTACCATCCCGATGTGCTGTATTCTGCCATGGATGGTGCGCACTTCTTTGCCCAGATCTGTGAGGGGGAAATAAGGATGTGCATCATGCGTGGGGAGTATGGATTCCATAGCTACAGAAATGTTTCTAATTCTTTCATTTATGCTTAGGAGTTACAAGTGCAACTCTACAGATCAGTAATGACAGCCATGTGCAAAATCATACCCTGGAATATGATAATCACTTTTATTTTAATTTGTTATATTTAAAAAAATTCATAAAATTTTCTTGTACTTCGTATCTGTTCCTGTGTTTTATAGTTATTACATAAAATTTCTTGCACCATGGTATGTTAAAAACTAAATGCTAAAATTCCTTTATAACACAAAAAAGACCAGTACCTAAATATAAACAAATAAAAATTTAAACTAAAAAATGAACATGAAAGATTTCTTTTTTCCCCTGAAAGTTTAGGTCAGAGACGTGGTTGCACATCATACACAGGCGCTTCTTAGACATGGCAACATATGGTCGCTTCTTTGGAACACCAATCCCATGGAACACCAATTAGAAAAAGATGTTTTCGTTAAAATATTTGAGAAATGGTGTATCTTTTCTGTTCCCTCTTGGAGGTTCCAATATGTATGAAAGTATTAAAGGCCCTGAGAAGTCCTGCAGTGTTTTCCAAGCTTAGTTTTGTCACACCTACTGACGTCTTACCACACTGCCGTGTCATGGAGCGTTGCCTTGCTAAATCCTGCGTCCCCAGGCGGAGCCCCGATCCCGCACCCTGGCCCACGGAGCCCTTCCCAGCGTGCGTCCAGGTGACCTCTGCAAGTCCATCCGGCTGCCCTCTTTGCCCTGACCCCATTAGAGACCAGTCTTCATTCTCAGGAGGTGCAACATGCACTCTTTGCCCCCTCACGTCCGCTTCTCCTTTGCCTCGCAGACACTCAGCTGGGCTTCAGAACCCAACTCCGGTAGCGCGTCCACAGGAGCGCCGGTTCTGTACTTGCCCATCTTTGTTACGTTTGCGTCTTTAAGGAACCTCGGCTGTCCTCAGATTTCAGTTTTAGCTCTTTCTAGCTTAGAGTTACTTGTTTCTTTCTCTGTGTCCCCAGAAAGACTGGGGGAGAGAAGCTCCGTCTTCTCTCTGTTTCCACCTCTGCGGCCGAGGCAGCTCCCGGCGTGTAGTGCACGCACAGTTGCGTATTTGCTGAAGGAACTTAGAACCCACGTGACCAAGAGGACGTTCTGGCTCTTTTCCGTGCGGTGAGCTTTCTTTGCATGAGTTACGCATGCGACGGGACCTGAGGGAACACCGGAGTGCTGCTTTGTCCAGCCTCGCCATCGCGGAGAGCACTTGGGAAACGGGGTGCAGCCTTGTTGTGCTGCCCAGTCCCCTGACTGCTGACGGATGGAGCTGGTTGGCGCGTGGCTCGGGAAGCACCCCTCTGGTTCAGTCATAGCGATGGGCCTGAAGTGCCAATAACAGATACCTCTCCTTGCCTCAGCGGCCTGGCTGGTCACGGCACGTGCGGCGAGGTCAGGGACCAGGTGTCTGCTAATCAGCATAAGTAATTCAAGTCGGTCCGCCTATGGGAAAAATGGTATTAAGTTTAAGGGACAGAAGTGCAGGCTGAGACACGAACACGGATTTCTCTGGGAAGGATCCATTCTTGGAGTATCACGCTTTTCTCTGATTTCCACAACGAGGTTGTTAAAATGGACACTAGCCATAACCAATTGTGAAATGCCAGATTAATGAATGACATGATCTTCTGAGAAAATTACTTCAGTAATACTGTGTTGTAAAACTGAGAACTTTCCCCGTCCGTGTTTGGGGGGGGCCTGGAGTCTCGGTCAGTGTCTTTCAGAGACCCTGCCTACGTCTGGCTCGCCTGGCGCGCGTGTGCACACGTGGGAGGGGTGTGCCAACGCAGATTCCCGGGCGCACCTGAGGGTATTGAATCAGCGACTCTGAGCGGTGGGGTCCAGGTCTGTGAACAAGTCTCCCTGATGATGTTTATGCCCATGTCAGTTTGAGAAGCTCTCACCTGGGTCCTTGCAAACACGGTTACTTACCTGGTGACAGGTGTGTAATAACGAGAGAGGAATGCAAAGGTGTGGCCTCTTCAGAGCCACCTCAAAGCCCCAAACCTAGTGCATACCACCCATCATGTGACTCCAAACGGGACCCCCCCCCCCCTGCTCCTCTTCTGCATCCTGACATTGAGGGGAGGTCTCTCTGGAGGGTTCTGTATGCTGTGCTCTTAGAAATAGGTCCTGTCCTTGTCCCTCCTGCTCATATTGATGGCCCCCTCCTGCCTGAGACCAGCCTGAGTGTTCCATGGGTCTTCTGGGGCCCAGCTATGGGGACTCTGGGAGCAAATGCAGGGAGGTAGGTGAGGTCTGGCACATGGCTGTCCTCCTGCTTGGGGCTGTCAAATGAAATACAGGACACCCAGTCAAATCTGAATTTCAGATTAAACAATAATGTTTTAATATAAGTATGTCCCACATGTCACACGGGACACACTTACACTAAGACAAATGCAGTTTGACTGGGCATCTTGTGTTTTTCCTTGCTGGATCTGGCAGCACCACATCCTGACACCTTTCCGAGTGAAGTGGACTCTGCGAAAACTCCCAATTTAATTCCCCACCGTTGCCACGCCGGGAAAACAAAGTCATCCCAGACTTCTTGCTGTGAAGTAATGCATCAAGGCCCCGGTGCATCTGTGCTGGAGACCAAGGCCAGTTTTCATGGTTTGCAAACAGCTGGTGGTCACGTAGGAGCTGACGGTCACCACTGTTACTTCCACAACCTGTAGGTCTTGGAATGATTTTGACAGAAACTGTTTTCATAGCTCCCTCCCCCTTTCTTCCATGACAGCCTCAGCCTTCACTAATGTAAGGCTAATTTGTGGTGGATCGTTTTTCCGTGTGATGGTGACGTGGCATCCTGGGGCCCGGAGTGGCTCAGCAGCACGTTTTGAGCGCCGGCCAACTCTTCAATTAGAAGGTGGAGATAAGTGAGCCGTTACCAGGCCTGTGCTCCTCCCCCCACCCCACCCCTTTCTCTCTGGTCATTTGTCTCATCTCCCAAGAATATGACATTTGGCGTTGCTGAAAAGAGCCACCGTGCACTCTGCCGTAGTGTTCCTTTGTCCAGATCCATTTTAATCTGCATAATGGCCCAGCCGGGCTGAAGAGTTCCCCGAAGTTCACGGTCACTTCACGAGCCTCAGAGGGGAAGGCCTGCAGCATGGAAAACGATCAGACTAGTAATCGTCTTCATCATCCTCACAGGGAGCAGCTAAGGTATTGTGGTCCAAACAGCGTTATGAGTCATCTTCCCCTTGCAGCCTGAAGACAGAAAAACTTTATTACTATTTAAACTTCAATACTGCACCCATTAAATTTCAGCTTAGGAATCAGCGCTTCTGGTCTACGTTCCATTAAGAAGATGCAGCCTTTCTTATGTTCCCTAAAGAACCATAGGAGTAACTTTTTCTCCCTCCGAATCGCTCTTATATTTAGCAATTAAGGAGGGAGGGGGGAAGATGCAATGCAGCTGCTAAGTCATGTGTTCCCGACGTGACGGCGAACACGTCTTAAACAATGCTGTTTTCCTGCGAAACGCGGCAGTGACAGCAAACATGCAGGCTCTCCCCCCCCTTTCTTGTCGCATTGAACTTTTCTACCCCGCCGCCCAGATAGCTTTTTTTAATCAAAGCAGGTAATGGAAGAACAGTCTGTACCCTCCAGTGCAATCATATTTAATCATATTTAATATCCTAATTTCTCAGCTGATCAATCTTTAAAATTTTAAATGCTTTGGTTTGATTTAGAACTCTGCGGAAGTCTAATACAGAAGCACCTCCTGTACTGGTCCCCGGAGCGGGGAGCATGCCGGGAGGACCCCTCTGTCCAAGGGGCGGGTTCGCGTAGGTGCCCACCGACTGTCCTGACGCTCGGAATCCGCTCTCGCCGCCGGAGGGCGGGGTGCAAAGGGCAGGCGCCTCGGGCTCCCCGCGCGCCTCGGGGGACCGGCGTGTGGCAGACGCCCCGCACATGCGCAGACGCCCCGCACAGGCGGCAGACGCCCCGCACATGCATGTGCGCTCGGGCTGGATGGGCCGCGATGTCCCCGTTAGCAGTGTTAGGGGTGACTTCCCAGACAGCGACCAACGGGATGCTGAGCCACAACTCGGCCGCGGGTGTACGCCGGGTGCCGCGATTCCGGCGCGTCTGCGCGTTTCTCGTTCCGGCAGCGGCGCGTCCCCGGGAGCTCGCTGAGCGGAGCCGGCGGCCCGTGGTCGCGCGTAGCCCCTGCCTCCTCCACGCAGCCCACAGCGGGGTGAGGAAGGCGGCGGCGTGTGCGGGAACCCGGGGCAGTCCGGGGAGCGCCCCGCCAGGGCACAGGCAGCAGCGAACGTGGCTCTTGTGACGCGGGAGGAGGAATCCGGGGTGAAATTTCAATTTATAAATTTTAGATGTCATTCAGAGATGAACTTGCAACCAGAAATGTCAGTAAAAATACAAGAGTTTCCTAAGCAAAGGGAGTGGGCTGGGCAGAGCCCAGAAAGTTCCATCCGGACAGCCAGGGACGCAGGTCCTGGCCGACAGGCCCTGGGAAATGAGAGGCTGTGGGTGCTCCCACATCTGGTGCCAGGGAGGCGGTGGTCCAGGCGGGGCTGTCCCTCTCCTGCCCCTTCCTGCTCTGACATTCTCCGTATTTCCCTGCTGATTTCTGGGCCTGCTGGGGGTGGGGGTGCGGGGCTCCAGGACCCTGCAGCTCAGCCCCACAGAGGCCTGTGAAAGAGATTTTTCTCCTTGCTGCCTTCCGGAGACTTCCAAGTCCATTCTAACTACTTTTACCACCTCTCACCAACCCCCCGCCCGCCCCCATCATGGTCTGGGTTCCAGTTGTGTTGTTACGGGGTGGGGATGGGGGTGCATGCATATCGAAACTGGGGGTGGGAACGTTTGATGAGCCTCCTCCTGGGCCTGGCCAGTGGAACCTTCCCCTCTCCCCATTGGTTGTAAGTTTGTCTTTCTGTCTTGTAGCTTCACACCCATCTACCTACTGTCATTTTTTGTCCTTTTAAAATTGTTTTGGCTCTTCCTCTAAGAAGAGAGCCCAGTAAAATGGGCGTTGGAGTCAGATAGTCCTTGACGCCAAGTCCCCCGTCACTTACTAGTTTGCTGACCTTGGACCACTGACTTTGCCTGGATAATCCTTTTTTTTTTTTTCCTCATTGGCAAATGGAATGAGATTGCCCAACGTGTGAAGCACTTGTGGGGATTAACTGAGACAACCCAGGCTTACTGTCCCCGAGCCTCATCCCTTGCCCCGTCCTTCGGGCAGAGATCATTCGTGTGATCCCCTCTGTCCCCAGGGACAGCACAGTGCTGGGGTGCATCAGGGACCCATGATGTTTGGTTGAGTGAGTGAGTGGGGACTGAGGAGGAGGAAGAGGGGACTCAGGCTTGTATTAAGTCGTCCTATAACGCAGTGCTCGCTGAGCATCCCCCATGTGCTAGGGATCAGGAGCATCAGGCAGGGGCGCACGGGTGCTCTCTGCGAAGGGCTCACTCCCCGCATCCTGACGTGGCACTGGTGCTGGCCTCCCCTCGGGCTGGCAGGCCCAGCGTAATGTCCAGGGCTGGGGTGATGCAGAGCAGGGCGTGGGAAGGGGTCCCTCACGAGACGCCCAGCCTCATTAGGTGCCCTGGCTTCTGGCCGCAGAATCTCACCACGGGGCAGCCCTCCAACTCACGGGCTGCAGGGTCCCCTCCCGGGGCGCCTGGTACCACGTATTTCTTCTGTCACCCTCTGATATGTGCTTGCACACTGCCGGTGACAAGGGGCTTGGGTCCATTTTGCACAGGTCAAATGTTTGAGCAAAGGGGAGCATGTGGGTGTGCACACACACCACACACATACCACACACACACCACACACTCACGCACACAACACACATACCACACACACACCACACACACCACATGCACACCACACACCACACACACACACACACACACACACACACACCCCTGTCTGTTCACTGCCTCTCTATTCTGTGCAAACCCGAGCCCCATGGAAAGTTATGTCTGGAGCAGGCATAGAGGAGACAGAAACGGCCTCAGTCAAGGTCAGCGGGTGCCACTGAGAGAGGGCACCTGCAGGGAGGCGAGGCCGCGGGGATCCAGCCATCCTTGCTACGGGCACGAGCGTGCAGCTCTAAGTGTGGAGCGTCACTGCAAGGAAGCCCCTTAAAGACTGTGTCGACAGGGCAGCAGAGGTCACATGTGCACATGTGTGGGGTAATTTCTGTCAATGATTGTGACTTGGAACACAACTTCCAGAAAAACATGGCTCTAAAGAGTGGTGTATCTACACCTCGATGTCACGCCCATTGGTGTCACAGAGGCACATGTAGGTTTCAAGTAACAAGTAACTGTCACATGTCAGTAATATGCAAAATTCCATGAAAGGCGAGACAGCATAAGGGAAGTTTTTAAATTACTATTTTATCTTGTATGGGATCTTAAGTACACGTTAACAGTTAGAAGCGTAAGTTGACTATTCTGAATTTATTTTCCAAGTATTCAAAACACGTTGCGGGGACTCTTCTTTGAGAAAATAAGGGACGTCCTCCTATTAGGGGGCCACTCACTTCTAGGCAGAGTGAAGACAAGCTTAGACAGAAGCCCTCCTACTGGAGATTCTCAGGGTCGCTCCAGTGTGTCCGCCCCACACCCCTCTGATACAGGACATCGGAGCTGTCTCAGTTCCAGCCTGAACTGGTCACGGTCTTGGTTCTGGCCTCTGTGACCTCTCTGCCTGAGGTTGACCAGACGTCTTGTTTTAAACGGGACAGAAAACAATGGGACTGTCCCGCTTCAGAGGGTGCATATGGTCAGCCTAGTCTCACTGGGCCAAATGCAAGGTGTCAGTAGGCTGACCAGACGTCCCGTTAAACAGGGCAGTGCCGTTATTGTGTGTGTGTGGTGTGTGTATGTG
>PVJL010015536.1:0-23943 GCA_004026885.1 Lyroderma lyra | reverse complement strand
CTACCCAAGCAGCCCCCTAGGACTCCCCCACACTGTGTCCCTGCCGTGCAGCCCCCCAGGACTCCCCCACACTGTGTCCCTCCTGCGCAGCTTCCCGCCCCTTGGACAAAGCCCAGGATGGGGGAAAGTAAAGCAGGCAGAAGGAGAAGGCTAGACCAACCTGAGAGGAAAGGGCGCATGTGAATTGTCGGGGGGCTCGGGGCTTTGTCTCCTTCCTGGTGCTCCCCTGCTCTGTGACTTCAGACAAACCACGGAGCCTTGTGAGCCTTCGCGGCCTCTTGGGCATGTAGGGGCTAATGGCCGCAGGCCGCCTCCTTAACAAGAAAGTGTTCTGCACAGAGGAGCTCTGGTGCTGTGTGAACTGCAAGGAGCAGCTCCGCCAGCTTCTGAGAGGGGACCCCAGAGAGGGGGAGCTGGAGGAGCAAGGGAGGGGCCAATTGGGTGCCGTGCTGTGGGGCCCTAGGACCCTCATCTCCGAGCCTGAAGGGCTGGAGGAAGAGTCTGTGGGTGCTGGGGGCGAGTGCGGGAGCGGAGCCGTCTGGCAGTCTTTAAAAATCTATCAGCCTCTCACATCGAATTAAAATGTAAATAGCAGCCGGTCCGGACAGGACCTCGGGGTGACAGGGGCCTGCCTGCGAGTAATTTCACAGACGGGAACCGGTGACATCAGATTCTGACAACTGTCTTGTTTCTGAAATTGATTTCCTCTCCCCTCAGCTGGCGGCCCCAGGAGGGCCCTGGGGCAGGGGAGGGGGGACGCTGGTACCGCCAGCGCTTGCTTCCCTGGCACCCCGACAGTCCCCCCACCCCCATCTTGGGAACCAGGAGCAAGAAACCTGGGGTGAGATGGTGGCCTGAGAGCCAAAGGCCCACCAAGGCTCCTCCCTGCCCTGGAGAGTCAGCTGTGGACCCGAGCACGCTGACCCGGGCTCTGGGGGTCGGGGGCAGGCGAGGGACCAGCCCTGGGAGCATGCCTTCTTCCCACAAACGTGTGCTGGGTTCTGGGCAGAGAGGCTTCCCCCCGGAGAGTGTCACAGTCAGAGACAAGGCCAGTGCAGTGTGACATGGATGCTCTGTGCCCAAGCACCTGCACTGACCTGGGTTCAGGGAGGGCCCTGGACATGATTAGGAAGCCCCTCTGGGCATAGTGTGCCTTCATTTGGCCATGCGCAGTGCTGGGTACCACGCCGGGCACGGGGGCTGCAAAGCACTGAACGAGAGGGGCGGCTCTCACCTGCACCTCCCATCGGGGGCGGGGCGCTCACCCACAGGCGTCTCCGGATGCCCTTAGCCCAGTCCCTCCCTGTCCCCAAGTCCCCAGCGACCCTCCTGCTGCCTCCCTCCTTGTAGAAAGAAATTAGGTTTCCCGGCCGTTAATTGAATTACGCTGCAGGAAAGCAGGGAGGTTGCATCTCATTAAAGCCTCCCGTGTCCTATTGAAGCCATGTGTTGCCTGTGGCCGCTGGGAGCCTGTCAAGCAGGGTTCAGCTCTGGGCCCACTGTCCCCTCCCCCTCCCTGCTCTTTGCCTGTACCCCTAAAAGCCACAGTACCCCACACACACCTGCCTGGGAGTGGCCTGCTGAGGCTGTGCACTGCAGAAAAGCCACAGCTTTCAGGTGACAGCCAGATTCCATGTCCCAAAGCAGATACTGTGTGCACACACAGCAGACAGACAGACAGACAGGTGGCAGGAGGCGGCTGCCCCTGCCACCCCAGTAGCATATGCATCAAGAGAGGAGAGTCGCCTTCCAAAAGCCTCGGTTTCCTCACTTGAAAAAATAGGGATAATGAGACTTCCCGCGGATGTTTTCGGGGGGCGAGGGGCGTCACTGAGCAGTGGCCAAGAGGCAGACGCAGCGTCCAGCTTGTCAGCTGCTCCCGTACGGTGTCACAGCACAAACCATGGGGCTCTGGACCTAGGCTTGGAAGCAGGGGGATAAAAACGGGACCCTCTGGACAGGAGTTAATTCAAGTGGAGTGCTGGAACGTTTCCGGCCACGTACACGAGAAGTTCCCGGTAAACGGTGATCATGAAAGTATGTGTGCGCGTGCGCGTATGTGTGTGCGTGCGTGTGCGCGTGCGTGTGCGCGTATGTGTGTGCGTGTGCGTGCATGTGCGCGCTCCTGCAGACAGTGCATGTGTCTCTAGGGAATTCCTGGGCGCTGCCTGCCTGCCACCCAGAACTCCTGGCCATGCCATGCCCTCCGCCACGAGCCCCGGGGCTGTGTGTTCCGTGTTGCCCTGTCCCGTTTGTCCCCTCTGAAGAGTCATCGCAGTTTACCAGCAGGGGGAGTGTGAGCAGATTGCCTCCCCATGTGGCCTCAGTTTCTCCATTTGTAAAAGGGAAGGGTCCGTGTCAATGATGTATACCCGTGCCATTCAGTGGGGACAGAGTGCGAGCTACACGTGTAATTTAAAACCTTCTAGTTGCCACATCTTCAGAAAAATAAAATAAAGTAGGTGAGATTCATTGTAATAATTTAACTTTATTTAACTCAACATATCTAAAATACTAGCATGGGCTCCATATAAACGTTATCGATGAAACGGTTTACATCCTTCTTCCTTTGCCTGTGTGCTTGGAGTCTGGGGTGTGTTTTATGCCCAGCACAGCTCTGTTGGGACTGGCCACACTTCAAGAGCCCGGTAGCCCCTGAACATCATCTGGGCTCTGGGATTCTGCAGACCAGTCCAGCAGGTACCCCCGTGTGTTTATGTGATGCTCGTCTTGGGACAGCATCGGGTAAGAGCCTCGGGTGGCGTGACGTTTCCTGACCTGCTGCCACATGGTGGGCAGCTGACATCCACCGGCTTGCTCCGTAACGACTCTTAGGGTAGACAGCCGTGTCTTCCCATGACAGGCGATGAGCTCCGGCACCTTAAATGCATGGGCCGAAGGCCACATCGCTGGTGGAGACATAATGGGACCCAGGCCTGCCTGACCCCCAAGCTCTTCACACTGGTGGCAGGGTGGGAGGGGGGCAGGCACAGATGCTCTCCTCTTCTTCCTCAATGGGCTCCCCTGAACCTTCCTGGGCTGTGGGGCTGTAAGGAGCCCATCGAGTTGTGTGGCCTGGTGCCCACTGCCATAGCAAGTAGCGCTGGCAGGAGGGTAAAGGGACCCCCCACCCCAGTGCCAGTGTGCTGTCAGTGGGGAGGACGGAGCAGGCTCGAGGCCCCTCTGGGATCTGGAGGCCCTGCGGGGTCTGCTCGGCCCCACGCGGGGTCTGCTGCGCCCCACGCGGGGTCTCTGAACAAACCTAACGGGGAATCCCCCGGGGGCAGGGCTGACGCCCACGGACGAGCAGGTGGCACACTATGCGCAGGTGTCGGGTCTACAGGGCGAGTAGCATCTAAAACCCAGGCCCTGCTTGCTGGCCGCCCCGGGGCTCCTGTGCCAGGCCGTTCCCACGTAGGCCCCGGATGGGCTAACGCAGACTAGAAGCCCACCTGCCGAAGCCAGGCTCTCCCCTCCCCCTCCCTTCCTTCGACTCTGACCTGTGACCCTGCTTCTACCCCTTCCCCCCAACACACACCCCCTTCACATGAACATGACCCCAGCTCCTCCGTGGCTTTAGCAGCACCCTCTCAGGAGCAGGACTCCTCTTTTCCAGGGAGGCCCAAGGGCTCCACCCGCCCCGGGGGTCCCCAGCCCCAGTCCCTGACCACTGGTTGTGGGGACAGCAGAAATGAGGCACGCAGCTCTCCCCACACAGCCCCCATTTCAGCCCTCCGGGAGAGATGGCGGCATCTGCAATGCGAGGCCCGACTTGTTGATGTGGAAATCTTACTCTGTATTCCAGCCAGGTTTATACGCGTGAATTATGCAAATCTTTGATGGAAAAATATTCCTGCGCACATCCTTGAGAGTGTAAAACCTTAGTCAATAATTCATACTCGGATGTCTCTGACTGCGGGCTCTTTCTTCATTATAGCTCGCGCCTCCTTGTTTGTCTTGCGCGTTTTATTGTGTGTCCTGGCGTGAGGCCGCGCATTATAAAACTGATCGGCTTCATTATTTGACGAGCTGGGGTGCTGGAGCAGCGGCTGGGGGGTCAGGACCGCCCATGGTACCAAGTCCCACAGGACAGAGGGCAGAGGCGGCAGCTGGCTGCGTCACGTGACCTCAGGGACAGCAGACGCCACCCTTCACCCCGCCCCGACACACACACCTGTTCCTGTTCCAAATGTCTCCTCAGGTCACGTGGTCACAGCTCCAAGGCCCCCTTCTTTTCCCGAAGGCGCGTTTGTCCTTAGAAGTCAGCTGACCCTGGAGAGTTGGCTGGGAAGGAGGTTTTCTGAGCAGGTCTTTAAGCGGACAAGAAGCAACCCTGCGGACGCCGGCGGGGAAGCAAGGACCAGCCACTGGGGCGGAGCAGAGCCGGTGGCTGTGGGGGACGGCACACGCGGTCCTGGCCCCACGCCTGCTCACCCGGCGGGGCGGGGCCTCTGCGCAGTTCCGCGGGGGCGGGGCGGGGAGTGCCGGTTCTGGCCAGCAGCCCCAGCCCCTCCCACTTTGTGTGCTGCAGCATAATGAGCACCCCTCCCAGGACAGGAGCCACTGGGGACCTGGACTCGGAGAGGCAGGCTTTCCCAGGAGGGTGGTGGGGAAAAGGCAAGGTCAAGGACAGTCAGTCTTCCCGCCGGCCTTTCCAGGACCCACCATGGCCGCCCCTGAGCTGCCGCTCTCCTCCCCGGGGCGCCTCGGTCCCTCCGCCGACGTCCTCCGCTTGGCCGTTGTGCATCTCTCCTGGCACAGCACTTGGGGGGGGGGGGTCCATCCCCGGTGACGTGTCACTGTTCTCAGCACCGCAGCGAAGCGCCCTGAGGCCAGCTCTGCCCTGCTCAGGCCAGCCCGCGAACCCGGGACAAGGCCTGGCACCGCGTCGGTGCTCCGTAGGTGCCCATTGACCAGGCGGACGGTGCCCTCCCAGACTCCCCTCGGCCGAAAGGAATGTCTCCTGATACCTTCGTGGAACACTCATCAGAGCGTCCTCATCTTCACGTTGCTCATCCAGGCGTCCATCTCCCCACCCCTGTTCCTCCATGACAAGGACCCGTCCACGTCATGTGTGTCCCCCAAGCCGGATGTGGTGCCACGTAATGGCATAGGTGCTCCATGCGTGTTCGTTGAGTTTTGAGTTGGATGCAGGAGAGACCCCAGCCCCTCCCATCCACCCCCAGTCTGGGACCATCCTTCCCTCCACCCCTCCCCTCCTGCGGCTGCGGGCGGGGCCCTCCTCCCTGTGGGGGTCGGAGCTGACCGGCTCCTGTTAGGGCAGTAGGAGGGGCCTCCTGATGGGCAGCCGGGGCCTTGGTTGTTCCCTGAGGATTCTCTCAGGTCAGTAGTGGGGGAGGGGGTGGCAGTGGGGGGCTGCGTGCGCAGCTTAAGGGTCCTGATTATAGCGCTGCTGCCGGCGGCCTTCCCTTATACTTGCTTGGGAGCCACGGGGCTTTCTCGGTCTTTCGGAAGGCTGACCCAGCTGACCGCTGTGGACAGAGCCGGAGCCCCAGGGCTTCAGAGCAGAGCTCGGAACTGGGGGTCCAGGGACCAGCCCCCCAGGAGGGACCTGGGTCCGATTCAAGGGGTCTGTGACTTTGGTAGGGGATGAAGAGGGGTGAATCACATATTTTCCCACTAGCTTATAACTGAAATTTAGTATTTCCTTCCATTTTGAGCAGTCACATCAGTAGCAGTGGCTGTGACTGTCCCCAATAGAAACCCACACTGTCACATGACACTTGTTGCAGCTATCACAAAGTGTCATCGTCATCGCTGTTACAAAATGGTGCTAACCTAACCCAGCACGAGGTCTTAGCTGCCAAAGAGTAATAAAAGCGCGTGCTGATGCGTGACCTGCTGTATTGTAAGCTTGCTTTTGAAGGTGTTTACTATTTGTGTAATAAACAGTACACGCGGCTCAGTACATCTTCCTCTGTAATTCGGTGTGTAGGACGCATTTTAAAACATTCTGAAACGGGAATGCAAGAGTCGCTGGGGGAGAAAGGCGGCCCCAGTCATGGGTGGGGACAGACAAAAAAGGGTTTCCTGCCGCTCCCCCAAACCTTCGTTAGACCCTCTGCGGGGAGGGGCGTGGGGGCGGGGCTCGGATCGGGCATAGGCCCCTCCCCCAGCCTGGCCCCCCCTCACTGGGGCCGCCTTCCCTCCCCAGTCCCCGCCATGATCACCTCCCACCCCAACACCACCATCGCCATCAAAGGCCACGCGAAGGAGCTCAACTGTACGGCGCGGGGTGAGCGCCCCATCATTATCCGCTGGGAGAAAGGGGACACGGTCATCGACCCCGACCGCGTGATGCGCTACGCCATCGCCACCAAGGACAACGGCGACGAGGTCGTGTCCACGCTGAAGGTGAGCGCCCACGCCCCTGTGTCAGGGATCCCGACTCTCGGAAAGTGGGGAGCCCGCCACTATTACATCTGTATTCGGTGGAGATAAATGGAAATACTGGGAGCCTCTCCACCCACCTCAAAAAGTACCACCGTTTTCCTAGCGATTTCCCTTCTCCATCGGGGAACCTCTGTTTAGAAACTCACTGTTCAGGTTCCCTGGTGGTGCAGGGGCTGGGCTTTCGCGCTCTCAACGCCACAGCCTGGGTTCGATTCCCAGCCAGGGAACCGGAAAAAAAAAAAAGAACCTCACTGTTTTCTAACAAAGCCACAGCCGTGTGGACTCCTCAGCCCCTCCCTCCATCCTGGACCCCGCCTAAGCCCCTCCCTCCATCCTGGACCCCCCCCAAGCCCCTCCCTCCCTCCTGGACCCCCTTCTAAGCTCCTCCCTCCCTCCAGGAACCCCTCAGCCCTTCCCCGCATGGACTTTTCCACACTTCCATCCTTGGAACTTCGGGGAACAGGAGCCCGTGACACACCCCCTTGCAGGCCCCCCTCCCTGGGGAAGCCGGCCCTGCTGATCTCCACTGGCCGCGCCCCCTGCATCAGCCCAGCTCTAAAACACTCTCCGGGTTTCCTCCCTCTCTCCCTGTCCTGCCCCTGCCGCCACCGCCCAGCTCAAGCCCGCTGACCGCGGGGACTCTGTGTTCTTCAGCTGCCACGCCATCAACTCCTATGGGGAAGACCGGGGCTTGATCCAGCTCACTGTGCAAGGTACCCTCCCTCCCCTGCCCCGCCAGCCCTAACCCTGCCCGGGGCCCAGGGGCCTCCTGCTACGGGCGGAGGAGGATGAGAACCGGCCTCAGGGCAAAGGCTTCCCCCCACTCCCTCCTGCCAGGAATGGCGAACCTGAGAGGTTCACGGCAGCTGTGGCTCCGAGAAGTGCAGGGGGCCTGGAGGAGTGTGCGGAGGGAAAGCCCTCTGTGTGGGGGCTACCAGGCCCTCAGCTCTAGGGTGTCCCCTGCCCTCTCGAGACCAAGGCGTGGGGACAGGCGGGCCCCTTCTGCCGGATCGAGCCCTAACCCCAGGGTCCTTCGGCACAGCCACACCCCGGGCCTCCCTGGGAGCAGAAGGAGCCCCAGCCCTCTGCTGCCTTGCTCACTTCTACCCCTACCCCGCCACCCCCCAGAGCCCCCCGACCCCCCAGAGCTGGAGATCCGGGAGGTGAAGGCCCGCAGCATGAACCTGCGCTGGACCCAGCGCTTCGACGGAAACAGCATCATCACGGGCTTCGACATCGAGTACAAGAACAAGTCAGGTACCGGCCCTGGGCCCCCACAGCCCGTGCCCCCCGCCCCGCCGCTGGGAGCCCTGGGGCCTCAGAGCTGCCACTGAGGCAGACACAGCAGCCCCACCAGTGCACAAGCCCCGGCTTCCAATCGGAGGGGCCCCCCACCATGGATGGGGAGGGGGTGCCAGCTCCTCCTTCCCAGGACTGTCCCTGGTCCCAGACCCACAGGGTGGTCTGAGTTAAAGCAACTCAAGGCCCCAGGCCCAGGTTGGTGGGGTCAGAGACACCGCGGGCTTGACGGGTCATCGGGGTATTCCTGGGTCAGCGTGATGGGGTGACCAGGGATCAAAGAGCTGGTCCTTGCGGAGAATGGGTGCTTGGGGGCGGGCCGTCCCTGGAACAGGCTACATCCACGTTTCCTCATCCTAGAAGCCCTCCATAGGACTCACGCCGACTCCTGGGAGGGCGTCCACCGCCAGCGGCCCACTGGGCAGAGGGAGCACTGGTCCCCTAGGAGGGGAGACAGGCTGGGGACGTGGTCAGGGGCGGGGCCTCAGAGGGGACACGAGGCCTGGAGAGTGAACCACTCCAAAAAGGCGGCGTCGGTGTCCATGCTTGCACCTATGTGACTGTCCCCGGACAGTACAGAGGAACGGGCAGCAGGGGGCTGGAAGCATACTTCTCAGTCGGGGTCCCCTTGCACCTCGTGATTCGAACACCATGAGGGCTCACCCCCCCAGCCCCCTCCCCCACCAACTCCAGCCGTCTTTTGGCTCTTAGAGGAGGTCCAAGGGTTTGTTTTCTCCCCCCACCCCCACCCCCGAAGCTTTCCGAACTCCTGTCCTCCTTAGCGCACGGTCACCAGCTGGCGGGCTGGCCTCGCCTCTAGATTGTCCCCATCCTAGTCCCGCGGTTTTCACGGCGCCTGCGTGGCAGACGCTCACAAATGGCTGTGAGTCGGCGGTGAGACACAGGGACCCAAACCCCTGCGCGGTGCACTCGCCGCTCGTCCAGGGCACTGGGCGGCCATGTCTGGTGCGGCTTAGTCGGGGAGAAAAGTCGGGGAGCAGCAGCCACCCAGGAGTTCCCCATCCGTGGGGGTCATCAGGAAGCACCTCTCGGGCCCTGCAGAGGCTGCCTGGAGCTGGCTCTTGAAGATGGAGAGGTGATGGGGCTCCATTCCGGAATGGCGGGGGCGGGGGGGGGGGGGGGGGGGGGGGGGGGGGGGGGGGGGGGGGGGGGGGGGGGGGGGGGGGGGGGGGGGGGGGGGGGGGGGGGGGGGCGCAGAGGCTGCGCAGGCGCGGTGCAGTCCAGGCCGTGGCTCGGCAACGGGTGGGCTCACGGGCCCACTTCCGGGGCATTGAGACTGAACCGGGGTCGGAGCGGCCTCCGGGCTGAGCCTTTCCGTTGTGGGAGAAATCTTTGGGAGCCAGTGACAATGGCTGAGCTACCTCCAGAGAGTCGGGAGCAACATGTGGGCACCGTGGAAAGCTCCTTGGGCTACCTGTGGGCAGGAGGGGTACTTAGGAGGTGACGCTGGGGCGAGGTGGTGAGCAGCAGGGCCTCTGGGAGACAAAGGGCATGGAGAGGAGGGCAGCGGACGGTGTCCACCTCACCTCTGCTGGACAGGAAGGGCCGGTCTGTACGCAGGACCACGTCTCCGCTTGGCGGTGTGCAGGGCTCGGCTCACATGGGGGTCGAGGGCAGACAGTGGACGCCTGGGCTGTCAACTCGCACCCGTCCCCACCCCACCCCCGAGCCACCTCCGTGCCCCCTGCCTGCTCCCCCTCACCCCATTGACCATGCTCTAACGTGTGGAAACCTCCCTGGGGCACCGCTCAGCACAGCGAGCTGAGAACATCACATCTGGAAGGCAGTGCAGCAGGAGAGGTGGGCTGGGAGGATGGGGTTCTCAGAGTGGCGGTTTATAGCCCTATGGGACGTGCCGGCTGAACCACTCGCGTGTGCCAGTCAGTGCCACGTACTGAGTGCCAATCATTTTCTGCAGAACCATGCACCAGCTGTGGGGTAGGAAAGAGACAGACGGGAGATGGAGCATCGCCCTCTGAGCTTGCGATGCGGTTGTACCACGCAGGCGTGAGGACGTTCGCCGCGCACACACGCGTGCGCGCACACACGCACTTTCAGAACCATTAGAGAGCACGATGCAGTCGTGGGTAACCGCACTGTGTGAGAGCTGAGGAAGGCATGCCAGGGAACAGATGGCTGTCTCCGGGGAAGGGGGTGCGTGCATGCAGGCGTGTGCGTGTGCGTGCCTAAGCAGACCTTCCTGCGTGTGGAACCGTGGAACCAGAACCATTGTCAAGGCAGGAGACCGGCGGAGCCAGGGGATCTCTGCAAGCTCCCTCCCGTCTTCGGGCATCTCCCTGTGTATCAGAGGGACAGAACACGCCCTCCATCGGGCTGTGAGGATGAAGTGGCTGTGGTGACAGGCGTGTTTAGCACAGAGCCTGGCACATCCTAACCCTGCAGGGCGCCCCTGCCCTGTGCCTCTATTGCCCCTGCCCTCCCTCCCACCCCAGACCTCCTATCCCGGGTCCACACCATCGCTCCTGACCTTCTCTGCCCCAAATGTGCCTTTGCCAGGTTTTCTGCCATGTTGCTCATCATGCTAATTTTGCGAGGGAAATTACCCAGTCTGCCCTTTCTCAGGCATCCGCTCACGCTGGCTTCTCCTGGCCCCAGGCACCGGAGTAATAATACATGAATGCTGCATGATAAATAGCACCGTCCGCACAAATCTATCAGATGGCGCTGCGCAGATTTAAAAATGCAGACACCACACTTCGCCCTCTTTCCCAAGCAAGGAGCAGGGCTGGGTTCGCTAAGGACGGCCCTCCGAGCCCAGAAGGTGGCCTCGTGGCACCAGCCGCCGGCCACCATGGGGCCAGCCAGCCTGGTGTGACGCGCCCTCCACGTGAGCCGGAGTGTGGCTGGGAGAGGGACTGGTGTTGGCAGGCTGGGGGCGGTCTTCGTGACCTGGGGAACCTCTTCTTGGGGCTGCAGAGCAATTGCTGTGGGGGGCTCAGAGCCGTGATGCCAGGAGGAAATCGGGATGCAGGACGGATGTGTCTCCCACGCTTGGGCGGCGGGCTGCTCCGGAGGGGGCTTTTGTCCAGGCTGTCGCCCCCACACACACACCGTGAACGTGTCTCCCGGAAAGCCAGAGGCTCCCGGGCCCCTCCCGGCACGCAGCACACGGAGTGGGAGGCGCTGACATCTCCCCAGTGTTTTTTAAGAAGAATATTTTGCATCATAAACCCTTTGATGAAGAAAGGGAGAGAAAACCCTTAATGAAATATGTTAATCTGGGTGAGCCAGACTCGTGTGAAAGGGAATATTAAAAGAGACAGTATTCGCCCCAGCCGGCTCGGGACTGAGAGCTGGGACGGAAGGGGAGACACAGGCCCCAGCCGCAGCTACTAGGGTCGGAGAGGCGGCCGCGATCCGCTCGGGGGGTGAGCCAGAGCCCCCCAGATTGGGTTCCACTGCGAGGGCTGTGGGGAGAGAGCTGTTCTGTGTTCCCAGGTGATTTGGGAACACGAGGTCGACCCCTCCTGCAAACGAAGGATGAAAAGGGGTGGCTCTCTGGGACGGCACCCCACCTTCCTATGATTGGCAGCTGAGAGAGGCACGGAAGGGAAAGGCAGAGGGTATTTGACGTGACTACAAACGCAGAGACAGTCCAAGCCCAAAGCAGAGAACCAGAGAGGGGCTCTGGTCTGAACCCACGATGGGTTTGGGGAGATGGGCTGCGTTTTGGACATGAGTCTTGACTTCAGGGAGCTTAGCGTCTCCTTGGGCAAATTCCCAACAGTGAGCCCTCAAAAAAGACCCTGCGGTGAACAAGGGCTCTACATGCTGTGGGAGTGCAGGGAACAGTGTGAAAGATGAGGCTGGAAGGGTGTTGCCCAGGTCCTGCGGAGACACGCTGTCTCCGAGGAAGACAAGGGAAGGGTCCCGAAGAGCTTTGTGCAGGAGGGTGGCAGCATCTTGTGTTGGGGAAGACCACGCTCCATGCCAGGGTGCAGCCTCTGGCCTGTAGGAGGTGCCAGTCATATTTGTAGTGACGTGAATGACGGCTGCAGGGCAGGGGACAGACGGAGGGGGCCGCACCGGCGGTGCTGGGAGGCCAGCTAGTGGGGATGTCATTTCCCTGGTCCAAGTGAGAGATGACGGTGGCTGGGCCTGGGGTAGGGGTGGGGACGGAGGGAAGCGGACAGACTCGGGAGCTAAATGGGACACGAGCATGGCAGGACTCGATAGAGGAAGGAGAGGCAGCTTCAGGGGTAAGACCTGAGTTCCTGGCACAGCACGACGGATGGCGGTGCCACTCCCCGACCCAGGGAGCCAGGAAGGCCGAGGGTTCCCAGGGCGTGCGGCCAAGCTTGTGCCCTGAGCACGATGAGTGTGGGGTGCCCGTAAAACCCCCGAGAGGAGAAGTCAGGTGAAGAGTTGGGCTGTAAGTGTGTGGAGGTCAGAGGAGAGACCCAGGCTGGGCACACCTCTGGGCGTTCTCTGTGTGGGTGGAAGCGGAGGCCGTGGGCAGGAAGCGTGTCGGCCGTGGGGAAGGTGTACCTGCAAAGCACACAACAGAGGGGTGGCCCAGGAGGTAGAAGGAAAGCCGGACAGAGTTTCACCAGGGAGGGGGAGGTGCGGGTGCGGGACACCTGAGAGGCCGGGTGAGAACGCGGGCTTGATGACATGGGGTCGCCTGCGACTCCGTGGGCTTATGGCACTGACGTCACTGGAGGGTGCGGAGCCAACCGCGGTGATCGTACCTGTTGTCCAGGGTGCACCTGTGCCCCCGGGTGCATGGCGAACGGGCACACCTGAGCCCCGCCCGCCCTCTGCCGGCTCATCAGCACGGACGCACCGACTCCCGGTCACTGCCCCTCTCGTGTAAACGCTGCGAACCGGGGACAATGTGTGAGCTGCCACCAGCTGCCGGGACACCACCAGAGACGCGTCCTTGTCGCTGCGCGTTCCTCCCCAGACCAGGAGGTGCCCGCGGCGGGCAGGAACCCACACGCCTGCGGCCCTGGCTCAGCCGGCCAGCCGCAGGGGACCCCTGGCTGCCACCCGTGGCTTCGGCTCATGAAAGCAAAGCATTGAGTGCAGAACTGGGGGGGGGGGGCGCCCCGCGAAAAAGTGGGGTTTGAGACACATCGCAGCCTCACTTAACCGGAGTCTGGGGGTGGGGATCGCCTCTTCCGGTGACCGACTCTCCTGGTTATCGGGCTTTCGCTTTAAAAACAACATCTCTCCCTCGAACGTGCCCGCCGGCCGCCTTTCCCGGCCTTTCCCGGCCTTTCCCGCGTCCGGAGTAAGCTCCGGAGAACCTCCCCTTTCCTCCCGAGAGCTTCCGGGATCCTCCTGGCGGATTTCAAAGGCTTGGAATATTAGACGGAATTAGCGCCACCAGGACGTGCCCTGGGGACATGCTTGCGCCCCGCTATCGGCCTGTTTCCTCGGGCTCTGCCTCTTCTTTCCTTTTCAAAGTGGGGTGCCCATGCGTGATCTGAGTTCTGCGTTTGGAAGCTCCCCGCCCGCCGCGGTGCGGCCGTAACGGAAACCACCCCCACCCCCCCACCCCCCGTTTTCTCTGGAATCCCCCAGTAGGTGCACAGCAAAACTGTGTGGAAGGAACGGCCAGCCTCCTGTGGAGAGGGCTGTTGACCGTCACAGTGTCCCTGGCATTCATCTGCTCTTTGCCACGTCCTGTGGATTTGCTAAACATTCACCCCGGGATGGGCAGCTAGTGCCCCCCAGAATAATCAGGGACGTGCTCATCCTTTTGTTGGCCTGACCCTCACGTCTCAGAGAACATTCTCCTGGTGAGAGACGGAAGGTGGGGCTAGTGGGGGGTTCTGTCCCCCCAGCAGACCGGGTCACACTCAGAAGCACCCCCAGACAAGTGCCCGAGGGAAGGAGCTACAGGGGCACGCAAAGGAGAGATGGGGAGGGGATTGGCGGTCCCCTGTGCACTGGGACCCTGGGTGGCCGGGGTATCTCACAGTTAGATTAGGTCGCTGGCGTGGTCTGAGAGGAGAGGAGGAAGGGCACTGACCACTCAGACCCTCTGGGACGGCAAGCAGTTGGAGACCTTGGAAGGGACCCTGGGAAACGTTCCTGACCGCTGCGTGAGGTCTGAGTTCACAGCCTGGCCCAGGGCGGAGGAGAACCAGGCGTCCCGACTCGGTCCAGCATGTTGGGTGCCCACATCCGCGGGTGCTTCTTGGCGTCTTTGAGTTTCATGGATCAGAGACCCCGTAGGCCCCTTGTACGTGAAGGCCTGTGCCCTCTCACTGCGGGTGCGAGGCCTGGACCTCTTCTGGACATCAGACTTGAGATGGGGACCTGTCGATGCTTTGGGGCTTGGCCGGTGGGGAGCTTGGAGTTCGCCTGGCTGTGGCTTGAAAGGGTGTCCCCTCTGCAGATTCCTGGGACTTCAAGCAGTCCACTCGCAACATCTCGCCCACCATCAACCAGGCCAACATCGTGGACCTGCACCCGGCGTCCGTGTACAGCATCCGCATGTACTCCTTCAACAAGATCGGCCGCAGCGAGCCCAGCAAGGAGCTCACCGTCAGCACCGAGGAGGCGGGTGAGCACCGGTCACGCCCCCGCCCGTGGCTTCGGGGCCCGGGGACGTCTGGGGCCCACACCCGGACCCTGTTCTCTGGCAGTGAGAAGGGGAGGTCCATAGTCGCGTCCGCCTCTGGGTCACCGGAGGCTCCGCTGCCTGACCTTTCCCGGAGGCGCTCCTGCGAACCCCACTTCTAGGGCTGTCCGTGGGGCTGCCACGCCCCCCCGCCCGCCCCAAAAGGGCACGTGGGGCGGATCCGCGAAGGACGGGGTGCCAGCACCTGGGCTTTCTCCGTGGCCTTTGCCGTGGATCTTTCCTGAAAGCGCGAACAAGGTCTCTGTTGCTGTATTTTCCCTTATTAACGATTGGGGGAGAGAAAACGAGGCACCGAGCACGTGTGACATACACTCGCGCGTTTCCACGTAACAGCAAAGTCTCAGCCAGGGTGTGACCCCCACACGGTGTCAGTTACGGCGTGTCCCGCCCCTGCCCCAGCCCACGGGCTCCCCGGCTCCCCGGCTTTTCTTTTTGACGTTGTCTCCGCGGTGGACCCGGGCTGTCCGGAAAGTATCCAGCCACGTCACCGTTGCTGCTGCGTTGATGACGGCCGGATTGTTTCCGGACAGCCCTCCTGTGTGCACCCACGTGCTGTCCCCTGGCGTGTGGCGTGCGGTCACACCTCGTAGAGTCTTTGGTTCTTTTTGAGCAAACACTGTGGGGCGTGTGTGTGAGGGTCACGTGGTTGGGACAGCTGTGCCACCTGCGCGTTGCCAGCGCTGTGCGATGGCATTCCGTGTCGTGACTGCACCGCGGTCCGTGTGTCCCTTCTGCCGTGGATGGACTCTTGTCGGCCACAGGGCGGAGCGGCCAGCATCCCTGCACGCGTGCACACGGGAGGGCCACGTCTCCGCGGGACGTGAGCAGTTGTCGACCTACAGGGTCCCGTGACAGAGCAAAACACAGCGACAGGGTGTTTTCCACAGTGCGGGCCTGCCGTCCCCTGGCCCGCGTGTGCGGGTTCTGGCCCCCACACACTCTCGCCTGCACTCCGTACTGTCGGACCGTTTCACAGTGGGGAGAAGGAAGAGAGACGTCAGCCCTGTGGATGCGCACAAAGGTCCTCTGCTCCGAAGAAAGCGCTGAGGACGGAGGACCCCTCCTCCTTCCAAGACCTGACTCCTAACGCTGTTCTCGCTTCCAGCTCCCGATGGGCCCCCCATGGATGTCACCTTGCAGCCAGTGACCTCACAGAGCATCCAGGTGACCTGGAAGGTAAGTGAGGGTGAAGGTACCTCCCGAAAGGCCTCTTCGCCTCCCCCCTCTCCAGTCCAGGAAGGAGGCCCCCGCAGGCCCGCTCGTCCTGGCCTCTTGCTGTGCACCTGCCCATTTCCCCTCGACCCCGTGAGGCCGGAGGGAAGGAGCAAGGAGGGGGTGCAGGAGCAGGCCCCCCCACCGGCCCGCACTGACCCCCACCCCTTCCTGCGCCCCGAGGGGGCCCTGTGCGTGGGGTGGGGCGGAGAACGTGGCAGTGCCCCGTCGGGGAGATGGTTTCTCCACCACATGGGCCTGCCCTCCAAACCCTCGCGTCGTAACAGGCCGGGACTTGCCTGCGATTTTGTGCAGAGTCCAAGGGGGCCTATGGATGACGGGAGGTGACAGCCTCATCTTGGCCCCGTGACAGGAGCTGGGCCGCGGGTGACGTCATCGCCCGTGTTCTCATAGGGAGGCTTTGGTCGAGGCGTTTGGTCCTTTCAGATGTCGCTCTGCTCCTCTGTAGAACCAGGGTGACAACACCTGGGGGTGGGGCAGGAGTGTGTGCTGGTTCTGAGGGGCAGGACCTTACACACTCCCGAGGGCGTCTGAAGAATGTCACTTAAGGGAAGTCCCAGAGGAGGTTCCGGAGTTGGGCAGAGAAGCAGATCAGAATAAACACTTTCCCGGGCCACGCGGCCTCACGCCACATCCCTGCCCTGGGCACGGAAGGGAGGCGGTGCTGATGGCTTCCTGCTGTGCTGCACTCCCCGGGGCCCAAGCATGTCCTTACACTGACGTGTGGGACCCTCCGTTCCTGTGGAGTGGCGTGGACAGAGGTGTTTTTATTCCCATCCGTCAGAGTAGGGGTGCGAGGTCACACCCGCCCACAGCCACTCAGGTGCTGACGGGGACAGGACTTGAAGGCCAAGTCTGGAGCCCCCGCCCTGCCTGCTGGACTGCAGGGAAGAGCCCCCTCTCACAGGGCCCGTCGTGCTCTTCTCCTTGGAGTTCTACCATCTCAGCCGTGGGGGTTGGAGTTGCCTCGTGACGTCTGGGGTCAAACGTCCAAGGTCATTTTCTGACTCGTATCTCCTAAGAAGCCCAGGTGCCTTGGCCTTCCTTCTGGGCCTTTCAGAAAGGTGGAGTTGACAATGGGAGAGATTGAGAAGGGCCTCGTGAGGTTGTCCTTCAAAGACTGCACATGTGTGTGTGTGTGTCAGCGTGTGCACATACGTGTGTGTGTGTGCGTGTGTGCGTGCATGTGAGTGCATGTGCACATGTGTGTGTGAATGAATGTGTGAGTGTGTGCGTCTCCAACGCAGCAGAGCCTGGTTCCTTCCCCCCCAGAGAAATGGTGACAAGAGTGAGGCAGGGTCTGGACAGTTAGTCCTTCCTGGGGACCAGCCCACCCCGGTGACACCTGGAGCCACGGTTCCCATCCAGATCTAGGCGTGGGCTCCGGGACTTTCCTCAGAACCCGCGGGAGGCCAGCCCCCGAGTCCCGTCTGCGTCCCAGCTCTGCACCCCCTTCCTAGGACTACTCCCAGGGAGCCAGAGCGGCCGGGGCGGGGAGTAAACACGTGTGTCCACCACTCCACCGGGCGGCTACGAAGCTCCGACCAGGAGGTCGATACAGATTTGGAATCAGATGTATCTCTCCCAAGTCTCATAACGAAAAATAAAATTGATGAGAAAGTTAGAAGTTCAGGATGAACCAGCTCATCAATAAATTTTGGGCTGACTTCTCAGGGGATTATTTTTCCTCGGCACCAAGAAACAGATTAATGAAAAATAAAGATTCACTTGAAAGATAAGTCACTTCATTTTCAGACCCTCTCCACGAGATGGATCGCCACTGCTTTATGACATAAATTTGCAATCAGCCCTATTGATTTCTTAATGCTTCAGAGAAATATTGTTAAGACTGATTTAAATCTGAGGGAGCCTTTTGGGGTGGGAAGGGTTAGGGGAGAGGAGAGAGAGGGAGGAGAGAAAAAGTAGGGAGGGCGGGACCATCTGCCGGGTTGCGTAGAGACCGTGCACGTTCGTGTGTGCACATGTGCACACGTGTGCACATGTCTCGTATGTGCACGGACGTAGCAGGGAGCGCCTGGACGCCCGTCCGTGGCCCCTGCCGCTCGGCGCCGATGCGAATGAAGGCTGTGCGGTGCTGTGTACAGGCGTGTGTCGTGGGACCGGTGGCCCTGGGTACGTAGGCGTGCCTGTCACCGCCCGATGGTGTGCGTGTACGTGTGTGTAACGGTGCTTGTCCGAGGGGAGACGAGGGCGCTGGAGGATGCGCTTGTGTCTGGAATGGGTGTGCCCGTGAGTGTGAGCATGTGCCTGCGCCCAGGCAGCGGACGGCGGCCCAGAGACGTGACTCGGGCGTTCACAGAGGGTCAGGTCACTTGCACACACACACGCCTGTTTCGTGAGTTCCGAACGATTATGTTAAATTAAAAACTTCATTTTGTGGAGTTAACAGTGAACTTAAAAACGCAGTTCGTTTAACACAGCCATCGGAAAGAAGCAGTCATGGAATTAAAAAGAAACCAGGGGGCTGTCTTACTAACTTAATTGCTTTTGGTGTCACGGTGTTTTAGGACGCCAAAGGTGGAAGGTGGGCATTTACGTTAACTTCCTGTCTCAGAAACCCTGCTGCCGGCCGTCTGTACAGACGCCCCGGGCGGGGGCTCGCTCTCATTGGCAGCTGGGTCTGCGTGCGCCTCGCAGGGGCAGGCTGTGGGCTTTGAGGGGGGTGGGGGGTGTGTTCAGGGTTCTGGGTGTGAGGAGGTACATTGGGATCTTGTGTGTGTGCACGTGTGCATGGGCGGGGGGGGTCAGCGTCCAAGCTTGGGGTGAGGATGTGTTTCCCGGCCCCCAGACTGATGCCCGGGGATGAGTTTTCTCCACTCGCTTGGCCGACTGGGATCAGGCCTCCATTCCCACCAGCCGAGCCAGAGCTAGTTATAGATGACAGACGGACAGACAGACAGACAGGTAGCTGATAGATAGATGATAGATATGGACGATAGATGATTGATAGATGATGGATGGATGGATAGATGGACGGACAGGTGTAATAGACACAGACACCTGGCTCGGAATGTCCCCTCCCCCCCTGTGTGTCCGGCCCCACTCCTGTCCCCCCATCTAGGCGCTGCCTTCGGGCCTCGGCCCGGCTGCCCAGAGTAATCCAGGAGGGGCCGGGCCCGCAGGTACCATTTTAGACACAAGCTTACCAATCTAACCCCGCCTGTGTGCCCAGGTCACTCACAGGGTGCCCACCCTGGCCACCACCCGTCTGCAGAACTTTGCCCGTTGTTGCCCACTCCCCAGCTCCCCCACTCCGTTACAGTGTCTGTCTCTGGGAACGTGCCTGTCCCGGGTCCCGGGGGGGGATCATGCAGCCTCTGTCCTCGTGGGTCTGGCTTGTTGCGTGGAGTCTAACATGCTCAGGGCTCATCCGTGTCACGGCAGGCGTCCCAGTTTGCTTCCTGGCGAGGGCCGAGTCGTGTGGCACATGCGGATCGGCGTCTGTTGCTCACGCGTCGGTGTGCCGCTGGGCACGTGGGTGGCTCCGCGTGCTGGCCGCTGGGCACAGTGCTGTCACAGGCGTGGGTGTGCGGACCTCGGTGGAGTCCTGCCTTCAGACTCGGGCCGCGTACCGGGGCGGGGCTGCTGGATGGTGCGGTAGCTCTGTGCGCCCCGCCTTGAGGACCCGCCGGCCTGCGCCCCGCAGCGACGGCAGCGTCTCACCCCCCAGCCCGCAGCGCCCAGGGCCCCGCTCCCCCCCACTCCTCGTTCCCCGACCTCTGCACTAGGCCCCAGCGGTGTGCAGCGGTGCCTCGGGACGTCCTTTCTGCCCAGACGCATGGCCCACCTGCGTCCCCGTCTGGTTTTGCTTTGCGTCTGCCGTGCACGGCTCCCAGGCCCCCGAGCCCGTGTCACACCATACGCCTGTTCGCTCATTCGTGTGCCCGTCCAGTCGCTACGTCCCGAGGGCAGCTGCCGGCCAGCACCCCTGGGCACACTGCGCAGACCGCAGGAGGCACAGTGGGCGACACCTTTGTCCTCGTGGTGCTTCCCTTCCAACAGGGCCACACAGACACGCGCCTGAGTGTGACACGCGGGGTCTCCACCCCCTTCGTTTACGCGTGGTGACCTGTGCCACGTCTTTTGTCAGAAACTCATTCGCATGGAATTCTGCGACGTCACATCACGCTCGGCACACGTTAGGTGACATTTCCGGTGACGCGTCCACGCGGCTGTCGGTCTCGTGCGGGGCCCTGCCAGGCCCCGTAGCAGGTCCGGGGGCGCGCGTGCCGCGGGGAGAAACACGGCCGGAAGCGTCAGGAGGGCGGGCAGAGGCCAGGGGGCCGCCGACGTCAGAGCTCGACGAGGTCTCAGCAAGGACACGGCAGAGGTGACGAGGCAGAAGGCCAGGTGGCTGTCCAAGGAGAGAGCGTGCCCCGGGTGGCGTGTGGGCTGGAGAGGCAGAGGCGCGGGCGTGAGCCCTAGCGGTGAGGGGGGTCCGGTCTCGGCAGACCAGGCGCCCCGTTTGCAGTGGGACAGAAAGCAGCGGCGCTGGCCCGTTTCACAGGGTCCGTAGGGTCGGCCTCATCTCGCTGGGCTACATTCACGGTGTCACTAGGTTGACCACTGTACCCTGTGCAACGGGACAGCACCGCCGTTCTCTGTCCCGTCTAAAACGGGACGTCGGGTCCGCCTGGTGCGGTCACACAGGCCTGTGCAGCCATCACAGGGACTTGGCCTTTCACTGTGCGTGAGATGGGAGCCTGGGAAGGGCTGGGGCCAGAGGAGGGACATCGTCTGACTGTGGCTTGCAGGGCAGCGTCTCAGAGTGTCACTGAGTCTTTGTGTCCCCTCCCCGCTGCCCCACACGCACAGGCACCCAAGAAAGAACTGCAGAACGGTGTCATCCGGGGCTACCAGATCGGCTACCGAGAGAACAGCCCGGGCAGCAACGGGCAGTACAGCATCGTGGAGATGAAGGCCACCGGCGACAGTGAGGTCTACACGCTGGACAACCTCAGGAAGTTCGCCCAGTACGGGGTGGTGGTGCAGGCCTTCAACCGGGCCGGCACGGGGCCCTCGTCCAGCGAGATCAATGCCACCACCTTGGAGGACGGTGAGGGCACCCGCAGGAGTGGGGGCTGGGGCTTGGGGCCCTGCCATGCACTCTTGGGCCCATCGTGGTCTGTGGTCCCACGGGCCCCGGGATCCCTCCATCTCCTCTTGCCCGTTGCCCCCGGGAGGGGTGCCTGGCCCACCGAGCACCTCGGGCCTCTCAGGGCCCATGCCTAGCTCTGCGTCCGTCCCTCGCGATGCTCTGCCCATCGGTCCATCTGTTGCCCCATTGGCCGCTCCGAGCAGCTGTCTGCACCCTCTGTCCACACTGCGCCCTCGGCCCCTCTTCCCCGTCGTGTGGCCCTCTCCCGTCTCCCCCCGCACGCCCTTTCCTCTGTGCCCTGGGTCCCGTTTCCCCTCCGACAGAGCCTCCAGCGTGCACAAAGGGCAGAAGCCAAGTTGCTCTCGTCCGTCTGGGCCGGGAAAAGTCCCCCCATCTGTGCCAGGGACCTGAGTTGGGACTTTGGGGTTGGGAAATCCCCAGATCCCTGTGGAGACGGTTAGAGCCTGGTCGTCAGAACTTAATCCTTAGATGACTTCAAACTCTTGACGAGTAAATTAAGGGGACAGGCAGGAGGAGGCTCAGGGGGAAGCAGGAGCATGCCTGCTCTCCAATCACAGAGCCTGTGCCAGGTCCTTGATGACCCCCAGAGACGGGTGTAGGTGGCCACAGCCCCCCCTCCCAAAGAGCGGGATGAAGAAACTTCCTTCTCGATGCCCCAGCCCAAAACCGGGGACTGAGATGAAAACCTGTCACTGAGTCGGAGCCTGTCCCCAGCGGAGGGTGGGGACTGACTGCCCTGAGGACAGGGCCACTGCCCTGTCCCTGCCTCTCCCTCCGAATAGGCAGTAAGGCCTCGGGCGGGAGGCTGCGACGGGTCAGAAATACCTGGGAGTAGGTGAGCGCACACCAAGTTCTTAACTTGGACCACGAGCTGGAGCTACCTGGGGAGCTTTAAGAATACGGATGCCCCGAGATTCTCATTCAGTGGCTCTGGGGCACGCACTGGGCCTTGAGGAGGAGCAGACTTCTGGAGCCCCAGAGCACTGAGCCCCGGGGATAAAAAGGAGAACACAGCAAGGGGGGAAGGGTGCCCCCACTGCCACCCTCAGCGTCCCCCCCGCTGGCCCTGCCCTCTGTGGTGCAGGCCGTTCAGTGCCAGCGGCACGAACCCCAAGGAGTGCTCTAACACCGTGCTGCTCCAGCCCGCATGCCCGTCAGTCTCCTGCAGGGCTGTCACATCGCAGGACCGAGACACACACATGCATGCACGCGCGCATGCACAGACACGCATGCACACACGCACACACATGTGCACGCACAGATACGCATGCACGCGCACACAGACACACGTGCACACACACATGCACACGCACGCACATGCGCACACCCCCAGGGCTTCTGCATCACCAGGGCTAGGGTAGGGCCCAGAATTTGCTTTCCTAAGAAATGCCCCGGAGCACAGGTGCCATCACGGCCCCGACAGCCAGGTCAGCACCCACAAAGGGAGCTGAGGCTCATGCAGGTGAGGGTCCATCCAGAACCACCCACCTGGTCCAGGATCGAGCCCCAGCCCAAACCCAGGCCTGACCCTGGTCCCACACTTTCTCTGTGGTCACTCTCTTGCTTGGGAGCCAGCTGGATGCAGGACTGCGGGGCATGGGTGCGGGGTCCTCAGGGAAGGCACACCCAGGGGGCACAGCTGGCCCCAGGCCACACAGCACGCTCCCGCCCACCCCTTC
This sequence comes from Lyroderma lyra, assembly GCA_004026885.1. Lineage (NCBI taxonomy): Eukaryota > Metazoa > Chordata > Mammalia > Chiroptera > Megadermatidae > Lyroderma > Lyroderma lyra. The sequence goes on along the minus strand of PVJL010015536.1, from coordinate 1,541 downwards.
CCCACCCCCCGGGCACCGCCGCCGCCCTTGCTCCCCGGGTCAGGGGCCCCTGGAATTTCCCACAGGGAGACAGCAGCCTGGGCTGCGGAGTCATTCTGCAAACAGCGGAGGAGACGGGGAAGAAAGTTCCAGCAGCATTTGCTCAGCAGTTTTTCATACTTAATTAAGGCCCTCGTTAGCCTGTCAGCTCCTGATCGTTTCCTGGCAATGTTAGTGCTCCTCCTGGGGTATTCAGGGGCCCCTGCCTTAGCAGTGGGGCCTCTCCCATAATTATATTACCTTCATTTTGTTCAAACGGGCGATCTGTATTAGTTTATTACGCCGGGTCCCTAATTACATGGTGCTTATATTTTTACACCTAAGTAATATGAAACAATAATCATTCTCAAAGAGGACTGTTAGGATGATGTATTATCATTTAAATGCTCATAAAAATTAGAGCTGCCTCTTGTGGGGCAACAGGATCTAATTACCTTCCATCCAGCCTCTGCCTCCTTTCTCCTGCTCGGAGCGCAGCCCGCGCACCCACCCCCCGCACCCCCCAGCCCCTTGGAAGCCAGCGGGAAGTGCCACCCAGGTGGTCCCTAGCCGAGGTGACTCCTGGGGCCCGGTGTCCCCACCGTCTCTCATCTCGGGGTGGGCTGCCCAGGGCCGACCCCGGGCGTGCACTCGGGGAAAGCTGACAGGTAGCTCTCAGAGGAGAGGTTTGGGGGCAGAGAGGGGGACCCCTGAAGTTCATCTCGGGGTTTTCTCATCGTCTGAGGCATTTGGGCGTGTTCACGTGCAGGGACCAGGACAAAGGCCTAACGGTCCCTGGAGGCCCAAAGGTGTCCCGGGAACCCCTTTTCTCCTTCACCGGGGTTCACGGAAATCCCCATTCCTTCTTTTCCTTCCCTTCCGCTTGCCACAAGGACACAAGGGTCCCTGGAGCCAGGGCTGAGCTCCCGGGGCCAGGTGACACCTGAAGGCTGGCAGCCATCAGATGAGCTCACCAATCACAGGGCCCTCCAGGGCTGGCTCCGAGTCCTCAGGGCTCAGGCACGTTGGGCAGAGTGGCCTCCTGGGGCCCTGGTGCCCACTGGTGCACTACTAGGGGCTCAGGCCCAGAGCTCATCACCTTCCCCAGCGTCCACCCAGAACCAGGGACATGCCCCCCGCCCCGCTCCCGGAGAGCGAGGGGCCAGGTCTGTACAGACCTGTTTACCCAAAGCTCCGGGCATGGAGGGCGGCCTCCCTCCTGGCCCCGGCCCCCGTCTCCCCCTGAGCTGGGAGGGCCTCTGACCCAGCAGCGGGGCCCGGCCTGGGTCCCCCACACACACACGCGGCCTGGCACCTCCCTGACCGGGCCCTTCGCCTCTCCCCTCGCTGTGCAGTGCCCAGCCAGCCCCCCGAGAACGTGCGGGCCTTGTCCATCACCTCGGACGTGGCCGTCATCTCCTGGTCGGAGCCGCCACGCAGCACGCTCAACGGTGTCCTCAAAGGCTACCGCGTCATCTTCTGGTCCCTGTACGTCGATGGGGGTGAGTCTGCAGGAAGGACAG